>PVIU01002052.1:0-185359 GCA_004026605.1 Ondatra zibethicus | reverse complement strand
ATAGCGTTTTCTATTTCCATCCATTTGCATGCAAACTTCAAGATGTCCTTGTTTTTTACCGCTGAGTAGTATTCTAATGAGTATATAATCCACACTTTCTTGATCCATTCTTCCATTGAGGGGCACCTAGGTTGTTTCCAGGTTCTGGCTATTACAAACAATGCTGCTATGAACATAGTTGCACAAATGCTTTTTTTAAATCAGAAAGACAGTAACAAGACCAAAAGATATATTACTATCAGTACCTCATAACAGAGACAATAAAGACTTCTTTAAACTTAGGTAGCAATGAATCATCCTGAGCGAATATACAAGGTGGTTTTCATACAATGTCAACTAAGTAAATGGAAGAAGTGAGATGAGAAAAATCACTGCTTCTGATTCAATTTACCATTAAACAAACGGTAAACTGACAATCTGACAGAACTGGGGAGAAATTTCTTGTTTCTGTCAAAATAATGAAGTCAAGGAAGTAATTTATATACACGTATGCAGTTGCTATTTATTATTCTATATATAGTTAATTCCCCAGGAATGAAAATCATTATATCACAACTCACAGCCACCAGAAAACAATGGACAAATCGAGTGAAAACCAGAAGGCAACACTGATAATCTGCTCAGAAGAGTGCAGATGCAAGGGTTTAAAGCATTAATGCAATGAATGGACCAGCCAGACCCTTCTCATGTTAAGTGTGCCCAAGAAAGGCTGCATGGCCTCCAAAAAGCCATACACAGAGGTGCAAAAAGGTCTATTAGAAACTGCATAGCTTTAAGTTGTTATTGTGGGAAGGAATTTATAAAAGGTTTAATTTCATATGTAATAATACACTAAACTCAAGCAAAATCCAGCCTCACAGATAAAAGCCAGGCACTTGGAGTCATAAACAAAACAGTACACATCAACTAAAGCCTGAAAGGGGCAACTGATTAGATGCATATACAAAGAATAATAATTGTATTTAAAATGCAGTAATTTTGTTAGCAATGTTTCAATGCTGAAATAAGAAAAAGATTAACTATGCCACTATTCAGATGAACACATTAGGAATAATTAAAATGCATCCCAAATATCAGATGTTTCATTAAAAGAACATCTCAGCGATCATGAGTTCTCTGACTCGGGGTTGGACTCTGAAATATTCCCCTTCCTACATTAGAATGTCTGCTGTCATTGTTCAGGTCTTGAAATGTTGGCTGTCTTCTCTATTCTACAAGGTTGACACTAGAGGGCAGGCAGGAGCAAGAAGAGAAGTGGAAATCAAAAGTTTGCACATTCTCATGGGTAAAGGAGTCATTGGAAGAAAAAATTAAAGTACTGAACTGTTGGAATTTGATAACAATCCTTCTCATTCCCACCCATATATTCATTAATAATGTCAATAATTTTCCATTTTCTTTTCAATCAGTGATTGAAATACCTGTTTATTTCCTTGAACAGTTATTTTCTAAGATTCAAAATGGAATTTTGGTTCCAAAACGCTTGAGGAAAATTGAGTGTTGGGAAAAGCTCCAAGTTTGCTTTTCAAAACCAGAGTCACATGGAAAGATGTTGGTTCCTGGGGATGCCACTGCTCGGGGAATGTCAACTGACAGATGTGGTCACTGACCAACAGAGCCTGACAAATGGGATCACCCTCTCAGCTACCTCCTTACTAATTGGCCTTAGTGACTAACTGAGCCTCTTTAAAGAATGTGGCAAATGGCAGTAGTCATTGATTAGAGCTCTAAGGGATGTGCTTGAGTCATAAAATAGGGCCTTCATCATGAAATACCTATGCATGTCCCTGTTCCTTAACAATTGTGTTTTTCCCCAGAAGCACACACCCACATTACACACCACTCAGGTTGTGTTGGATGATCGAAATGCCAATGTATAAACCACCTAAAAATCTATGGGAGACCCTAAAACAACTGATGAAAAAAATTAAAGCTCTGGTCATTTGTTTGTAATGTCACATTATATAATTTTAGTAAATCATAAAATGGTTAAATAGTCAATAAATGTCAACCTACATATGCACTTACTTGTTTTGTATGTAACTGATGCAGAATTATCAGTCCAACCAGTACAGAAGGTATGAGAGAAACTTAAAAGCATTTTAGCATCACTCTTGTAAAGTTTAAACAGTCGCCAGACATTTATGCAGGCTTTTGAGCGCTTCTGATTTTACAAACATTGATTTCAATAAAAAATTATGCAAAATATTTCAGAACATTAAAGTATTTTGATAAAATTTTCAACATAATGAAAAAAGGCAGCCAGAAATCTTCTGTATTGTTCATAGGCATTAAATAACACACTGAGTCCATATATATGCACAATCACAGAGGAAGATAAAAAAAACTTTTATTATCTCTGTATTTTAAAATATTTAATACATCAATTCAGGTCAATAGTGTTGGAAAAGAAACTGAACTGTGGTCCATCTGATGATAATTCCAAAGAATCACCTAGATCTGGGCAGATCCCCAAGCCAGGAGCTGCGGTTCTATATATTTTCATCTGTGCTTCTCAGAGGACATCGTCACATAAAACACCAGTTTGAACAGATTATAAATATATATATATATGTGTGTGTGTGTGTGTGTATTATATGTGTGTATATATATGATATATAATAATAGAAATATAAAAATGGAACCAGAAAAATAAGATGCTTGCTTGCCTCACACCAGATATCTATTTTCTCCATACAAACAAAGCCCCAAGAAAGCATTTAAGATCTTTCAGTTTCTAATCATTAATTGGATAACTACTAAAGGACACTTTAGTTACAGTGCATAATGACCAAAATACAGAAATATATTAATAATTCACATATCTAAACATATATAGTATAAAACTGGTGAGTGTATGTATATACATAAACTAATCTTAGAATTCAACTATAAATTACAATCATTACCAGTGCATTTAGCAGATAATTTATGAACAAAAATTAATCAAAACAAAATTAGAATATTCAATATTACAGAGTCTCAAGAAAACTCTGTATAAACAATTTAGATATTACATGGCTAAGAATAAAGCTTTGTTGTTGGGTTTTTGCTGTTGTTGTTTATTTACACGTTATACACTATAGAAAAATTTTGTACAAACTAAATCAAAAATGGTGTAAATTACTAAAATACACTTATTTTGTTATTCCAAGGGTATACATTTTCTTATCAAAATAAGTTATAACCATTTAGATAAAAATTGATCAATTATTTTTTCAAAACCTTTATTTGGGATAATATTTAAGTCATTAAATCCATACTCTTAAACTTTGTCTTTTAAAACTATATTTGAAGGCTGGGAATGCAGATCAGTTGGTAGAGGATTTTTCTGGCATTCATAAAGCCCTAGCATCAGACATGAATGGGCATTGAAGCCCATGCCTATGATCCCAGTCCTCGGAATGTAGAAGCAGGAGAAAGAGGTATTCAAGGTCGGTGTTGGCTACATAAAAGAAAGAAAAAAGAAAGAAAGAAAGAAGGAGGAAGGGAGGGAAGGAGGGAGGGGGAGAGAGGGAGGGGGAGAGAGGGAGGGAGAGGGAGAGAGGGAGGGGAAGGGAAGGGTAGGAGAAGGAAGGAAGGAAAGAAGAAAGGAACAAAGAAGGGAGGGAGGGGAAAGAAAGAAAGAAAGAAAGAAAGAAAGAAAGAAAGAAAGAAAGAAAGAAAGAAAGAAAGAAAGAGGCTTGAAAGAATACAATTCTGATGTTTATAATCTATAAATTGAGAATTGAATGTTATACCAGTAAAAGAACTTAGAATGTCAAAAGCTATAATAAAGGATACCACAAGGATTTTACACAGATATAGCATTTGATTTTAAATACTTTTGGATAATGCTGGGGTAATGGTAGTGTCAGGCCAATACTTTCAATATGAAAGTTGAAATAATGTATATATAATCCAACTGTCATAAAGCAGAATAAGTTATATACTACAGCTAAACTGCTCTTTCTTGTCATTTGGATTTTGTACATTAGATTTTGAGTCCTCTGAGATTCTGCCTTCTATGACAAGAAAGAAAAGTTCAAAAGTGTGTGTGTGTGTGTGTGTGTGTGTGTGTGTGTGTGTGTGTGTGTGTGTGTGTTCATGCATGCGCATGTGCCAGGTCTGCCTTTGTGGATCTTCTCTACATTTCTTGGAGGATTCAAGAAGCTGTGAAATAGAAAACTTCTCTCCCTACTCACTTTTGATTTCTGCATGCTTGCTATATGGTTGCTGAGTTTCCTGGGCTGACAGACATGAAAAGGAGGCCCAGAATTGCTAGGGTTCCCACTCAAAAGCCCAGCACCGTGGGCAACACTAATCCTGCACCTGTGATGTGTTATTCAGCCGCTAAGAAATGTATCCCAGTCTGTGGTTGCTTAATGCAGCTCAGCTGTTTCCCTCAGTCCTTCCTTTGATTACGAGCTGGCCAGGAAGATTTCTCCAGTCAGGCGTTGAGCTATGTTCAGGATCCACAGCATATGACAGGGTAAGGTGAAAGAGAAAAGAAAACTCTCGAATAAAAAAAGAAGAAAGAGAGAGGGAGGGAGAAAGGGAAGGAGGGAGGGAGGGAGGGAGAAAGGGAAGGAGGGAGGGAGGGAGGGAGGAAAGGAAAGAAGAAGGCAGGCAATGACCACAAGATATTATTATACCTCATTTGCAGCTTCCCAGATAGTTAAAAGCTTTCTCTGACTTTACACAAGTCAGAAACTAATTTTAAATTTGTTATTTAAATATCTAGAGCTCCACTTTAATAATACCATTCTCCAGGAAAGTATGACAACATGCAATATCTCCAGGATAGCTCCAGCACAATTTCACATATGGAAACCCTTCCTCAACAAATTTAACCTTTATAAGTCCCTTCTGTAATTCCAAACCTTTCATGCTACTGGGAAATCAGAATACAGAACAACAATTGCCATTGTCCTTATACTTTTAAAAATCAAATGTATTGTACCATTTGGTTTGACCCACTGGAGGTTTGGGGTATAAAAATCACATTTCAGATTTAATTCCCTGCTGACTTAATACAGGTGTGATAAAGCCAGAATAAAATACTGTAAACATCACAGGAATTCTGGAAAAGCCAAGTCCATTCGGAAGTATCTATTATGCAAAACCCATAAGAAAGTACTGCAGACTTAAAGAGAGAAAGGAGAAATAGCCACTCGCTGAGCGCACAAAGCATTAAGATCCAACTGGAGAGCAGTGTACTTGAACCCATTCTGTGCCTTTTCCTGGTTATGCTCCCTCACACCAAAACTTTCATGGTATTCTTTCGTATTCTGCACAAATTCCACACCATGTTTCTGAGGCTACTTTCTATGCCACATTTAACACATTTAAGACTTAATCTAGATACCATGTATCTTTTCCCAATACCAGAGGGCTAGAAAAAAAATTGTAGGCCCAATAAAAGCCTGAAGAAAATTATATCATCTCCAAAATGTAAGTGCAATATATATGGAATTTTTTGTTAATTTATGTTTTGTTTAGAAACTAACTTTGTTGTCAGATACAAGTATTTTTTTCATTAAAGAAAGACCTATGTGTATGCATAGCATGTTTATAGAAGAATAAGATGGAAGTTATTTTCCACAAGGACATTCTTTGTCATCAACATTAGACAAGTCTCAGTGGTTTTCTCTTATATGCAGATAGCATTATTAGAATACTGCATCATAATTCCCAAGGAATCCCCAAGGACGACGTGTGATGCTAATGTTACTTTTCTCCTTTTTCCACTTATTCATGCTGAATGTACAAAGTATAATAAAAAGCTGGATAATATTATGGATATATAAGATTAGAATACATAGCTTGACAAACTCAGAGGGAAACAAAACAGCACCGTTTGTCCCCACTAATCAGTCCAAATTAGCTACAAAAGAGGTTCACAAACTGTGCCCCACCACCACTACCTTGATTTGTGGGAAGAAGACTGCCAAGCAACAGTGGTACTGCATTCTAGGCAGAAGCAATTAGGAAGGATCTTAAGTGAAGTTATGTTATTATAAACACTGTGCTATCTCCAATCTGTGGGAGGCACACACTGGAACGTTCTGGCCAGCGGCTGCTCATGCTGTCCTTCCTTTGATAAAAATGATTTTGGTTTTCGAAACATTTTCCAAAGTCTTTTCAGTTTTGTTTTTTGTTTTGTTTTGTTGGTTGTATAACACTCAGTGCCTCAGTGGTTTTGTCTTTGAACGTCTCCCCAACTTTTCTTTCCATTTCCTTTCTTCTGGCATTGTTTATTTTTAGAGGCGAGATTTCTTGTTGCAGTCTAGGCTGGCTTGAAATGTACTGTGTAACCAAGACTGACTTCAAAGCCGAGGCAATTCTCCTGCTTCAGATTCTTAAATGCTGAAATTACAGGAGCAAGCTACCATACATGGCTTTTATTTATTTTTTATTTATTTATTTTTAATTATCTTTTTGTTCAATTCCCATACTTCCATTTATGCCAATAATATTTTCACACATCTTACTCTAAATTAAAGATGCTTCCTTCCTCCTTTTCAAAATTATCATCAATATAATAAAACCCAAACACCAAAACCCAAAACACCAGACTGTAAGCTGATAAATGAAAAACACACCAACAAAAGGCAGATAATGTATATGTTATATTGCTTCACCCTGACTATATTGATAAATTGAGTATATAATCTCAAATTTCAAATGGAGGAAGATAGGAAATATTCACTTAGCATACTTTACATGAATAATGAAAGTAGGTGCTTCCAAACCATCATGATTCTAATACAGAAACAAAAGACTGGCTGTCTTCAACTACCACCACAGTCAGAAGCTCTTCCACTGCCATAAAACCATGGGATTAAGGAAAATTTTTTTGACAAAAGGTATTAGCATGTGTTTCAGCTATCAACCACCAGTCATTTTATTTACCTACAACTTTTCTCTGCAAAAATCCACCAATACAGGGCTGGAACAATGATATTTAGGGGAGAGCTTGCATTACAAGCATAGAGACCTGAGTTTAGTCCCTCAGAATTCTCATCAAAGAAAGAAAAGGCAAGCAAGAAGCCAAGTATGATGGTGCATTAAAACCAGAGGTCTGGGGCCTGCTGATGTCTACAGCACACTGACCAGTCATCCTACCATGGACCTCCAGCAAACTAAGACTGTCTCAAAACACAAGGCACCAGAGGAATAGTAGCCAAGGTCATCATCTGACCTCCACATACATCCCCGTGCACTTGTGTGCTTCTTTACACGTCTGCACTTGTATACACAAATCAGTGAAATAAAAAGAGGTTGGTGAAGCCTATCAGCTCTAGCTACTATGCAAGTTGGGTTGTTGATAAAAAACAAACAAACAAACACAAGTAGCTTGTTTAGGACAGTTGTTTTTGTTTCTCTATAGAAAGCCTATGGTGACCTTTCAGAGTAAATAGATCTCTTAATAAGTGATAAGCTCAGGACTGAATCTATTTTCTTTCTGTCTTCTATAAAAGGGAAAACATTTACTTTCATCATTAAAACCATAATAGCTCTTTGGCAGTAACATGAAGTGTCTCCCTTGCTAGCCTCATATTCATTGACCTAGAAAGTATTAAAATGGCATTAGTTACTAAACAGGCAACCTGGAATAGAGGACATCTCTGCAACTTCCTTACTCTAGCGGTCACAACACGGTAGCTTTGTGTGTGTGAAAACCACAGACAAGATTTCCCTTCCTGCTTCCTAGCAGTGAAGAAGAAAGGAATCTTTCTAACAAGCACCATGCCAGCCATTCACCCAACCCAACTAAGCTAGGTTCCTGCCTCTGCCAAGTTTGATGCTTTCTCTCCAGCAGAGAGACATGAGCAGAGAGATCCTTAGTTATGGCATGAAGACTCTAGCTAAAAATCGTGACTCTTAGGGAGGCACTCCACTATAAACCACGTGGTGAAAGGCCTTTATCTGAGTGTTAGGATAAACATCAGAAACTACTCATTTAAACAGATCCATTGCTGGTACTGAGACAAAGGCAGCTTGATTTTGAAAGAAGAATCTGCAAATTTAGTAAAACCCAGTGCAGGACGCTTAAATTTAAAATAAAAAAGTCAGTATATTGTAACATAATAATACGTGTAAAATGCCTGCCACATTTCAAAAGGGCCACTAATTCAGTTATAAAAATTATTGCAGAGTGGCCTCATACTCAAAATATATTTACTGAAGTTTGATGATCTCTTTTACACAACATTTTATGGTAATAGAGATGACGATCAAATGTATATCATCCAAGCAAAGCTTTCCCTATCTATATGTGAAATGCTAATTTTAACTGGGTCAGCATTATTTATCACCACTGTTTCTACAGCAAACTATTAGGGAGAAAACTTTGAAAAACACCCCATCAAAAACAAAACAAAAACAAAACATTAGGGCTCTTTTATCCTTACTATAAATATATCCATATGCATGTATATATCAGCAACATGTTCATTCGACGCTTTGATAAAACGCTACACAGTTAAACAGAACCTGCCTCAGGACACTTGAGGTTCGATTCCGCACATGATTTAGCATAGTATGTGGTTGACAAGGGACCTTATCAGAAGTAGCACTTATAGGGACAATGTGAACTTGTCCTGTCAGAAGACAAACAGAAATCTGCTTTTTCCACATGTCAGATGTCAGGAGCTTTTCAAAACAATTCTGAGATCAGAGAAGAGAACACACAGGTGTGTATTATGCCAATGAAAGAACCTGAAAGTGAGGGTGCAATCCGATCCCCGCTCCAGCACATTCTTGTGGGCATTATAAACACTCTCAAAAGAATAGGACATTAATGCTAATTTTTTAAAAACATCCAATATACCATGAGAACCATTTGCTAGCAATCCTGTTCAAGGCATCTCCATCTCCAACATCAGACTTGCAGTCAGCTTAAACAAACCTATCATATGCTCGCCAATGTCACCACTTTGTGAACAATAAAATAGTATCAGCACATACATTTTTGTTATATCACAAGAATTACAAAACCCCACAGGATTGAGTAACAAATGCTTGAGAACCAGCTTTCATCAATGGCTGTTGGCCCTAGGGAAGGCATGATGCTCTCTGGCTGGCATCATTAGCCTGGTGTGGAAGGATGGCAGCCAGGGCTTCCTTAAGTGTTATTCCCGGGCTCCTACATAAAACAGTTGTCCAACACCTTTCACTCAGCAACAGCAACCTCAGAAGCCTCCACTGATTTGTGCTGCATATCGGACATGGGGTAGAAGGGAAACGTTTCTTACTCTCTTACTCAGTACATTTGAAGAATGGTTTATTTTTCCTTTTTAATTAGTTATTTTTGTATCCCCCTTTCTTACACCTTGTCTCACAACTCCAAATGGTTCCTCCAAAAGTTAATATACATAACAAAAAAAAACAAGAAAAAACAGGGCAGTGGTGGCGCAGGCCTTTAATCCCAGCACTCAGGAGGCAAAGGCAGGTGGATCTCTGTGAGTTCGAGGCCAGCCTGGTCTACAAGTGCTAGATCTAGGGCAGACTATAAAACTACAGAGAAACCCTGTCTTGGAAAAACAAAACAAAACCAAAACTTAATATTCTTGAATATTCAGGCTAGAACACCCTCACCCTCTCACTTGGTCTCCAAGCCTAGGAAACACCAGGTACAAAATGCTCTCCAAGTGCTCCCTTGCCCCATCCACTCCTCCTTGTGAGCTGCCTTTCATTTTCACAGGCTGTTTCCGGAGCTGCCCCACCTGCCATTTGTGTGCTGGATTTCTCACTCCCATACTGCTGGCTAGTTATCTCCTCCTGGTTGACATCAAAAGAGGCACTGGCCCAGTCTCAGGCCAGCTGAGGAAAGGCTTTAAGACAAAGAGACTGTGAATTCACTGGGAAGAAACTGCAAGTGAGCTGAGAGTCTGAGAGGTTTCGCTTACAGCTTTATAGCAGAACGTAGAAACTTACATACAAAACACGAAACCGGGCACCACCTCTTACAATAGACCAAGTCACACGTATAACAGGGTAACTGAACCCCAAACAAGTGTAAGAATCATGATTTCTAGCCTAAGCTATGTTACTGAGTTGGGAATCTACAGTATTTTGAGGCATGGGGAAGCCAGCACAACAACAAACGCTGACTAAATAAGGCCCAGGTGGCAAGAACAGCAAGCATCTCAGGAAACAAGGGAAGATTTTCTTGGCTAAACACACCTGTCGAGATTAGCACTTTGGTCTGCAGGAAATGATTGGGACTTAACTGGTAACCCCATTCCCTGGATGGGCAAACAGAGGGTACGAACGGATGTTTCTTAAAAAAAGAAGTACGTGGATAGAATAAGAGCTGTTCTGCTAACTTCCTTCTATCTGCTGACACCCTCAACACAGTGTACCTCCACTTCCAGCTCTACACTTCCCAAGCCAGGATCTGGGTAAAGAACACGTAAGTCTTCTAATATCTAAAATCACAACAAATGAAAACAGATCCAAACCTGCCTGACCCAAAGCACAGGAAAGCATTTCTATTGCACATATGAGATCGTGTGAATATACAGATGTATGTGTGTGCCACTTGCTTGACCCACCAAATTCAAGCCGATTTTAAGGCTGTGTTCTGCATTTACATACTGGCAGGATATTATGCACATTTCAAATTATTTATGCTTGTGAGTTTGCACTAATAAACTTACTTGGACAGGGATTAAATGAACTGAATGATTTTTGCTAGAAAAAGTAAGGTGGGAGGCAGTACATACAGCCATATCAGAGTGGCCTAGAAATGAGGTGTTTGAGATTATTTATACTAAGTGTATTTAAATAAAAGTCATACTTTATTCTGATATATATTGTCTCAGTTGATAGTGTTTTTCTACTTGGTAAATGAACAGACTATAGGGCAAAACAAAAAGAGGGAAATACTATAGTGTGGCAAACGAAATCCTTAACTCCACCCCTCACTAGGAGCTTTGGATTGTTGGAGAAGAGAATAAGTCTTAATTTACAGAGATAGTACCATGCCCCAATATTTAGAGCTGTTTTATCCCAAAATTTTATTAGCCTTTACTGGAAGAAAAAACGAACGGTTGTCTGATCCTAATTATGATATGCACTTTCCTATTCTAAACATTTCCAGTTTGTTTTGCTTTCAAATTACAGTATTAAGACTTGCAATCCACTCCCATTGTAGCTCATGTTAAGCTTCTAAGACTTACAAAGTTCCTAAGGGTTGAACAAAAAAAGAACAGAAGCAATACAAATAGGTCAGCGGTCTCAGAAGACAATGATTATCTGCTCTTGGCTATTTATCACAACTTTCTGCACACATGTCATTTGGCTTTTTGTGTCATTTTCATGAACACCTGTGTGCGATGGGTAAGTAGAGAGTCCTTGCCAATGATTTCTGAGTGATTTTGGTCAAACTACTTAGTTGGGGGGAAGGCAGAGAAAGACCAATTGCATTCAATAAACTGTAGGTCAGGCTGGAGGAACAGCTTTGTAGTAGAGTATTTCCCTTTCATATGCAAGCCCCTAGGTTAAATCCAGAGCAATACAGCATAGGGTTGTAGGGGGACTTCCAAGACCTAGGGTTTTGATAATACCTGGTTCACTGTGTGATGCAGATGAGTTTGAGTCCTGTGAAAGCAAGCGTCTCAAAATCCTAATTCGGGTGGGGATGGGGAGTTCCGTGCATGGGCATCTGGAAGACAGAGGTCGGCCTTGTGTACCTTCGTCAATGGTTCTTCTCTTTATTTTTGAAACAGAGCCTCTCACTAATTAGACTAAACTAGGTGGTCAAGCCCCAGGATACTTCAGCTTCATGTCCTCCTTGCTGGAATTACAGGCGTCTGACTTTCCAGATTCGAAGGATCTGGATTCGGGTTCTCAGACTTGAGCAGCAAACACTTTATGGACTGAGTCATCACTACCATCCTCAAAATCCTGTTTGTTTTGTCCTTGACGGTTTCCATCTTGTCATCGGGAAACAGCCATGTTGTTTTCCCTGAAGAGACAGGATTACTCAATTCATTCTGGAGGATGCATCTACAACTACTAATAGCCACAGTTCATCAGTTACTCTTCCTGGAAACAATTCTTTCCATCAAAACAGTCTCTAGCAAACCTCACATGGGTTCCTGGGAATTTCTCTAGAGCCAGGTTTCTTGAGAACTCCATGATGGCTCCCTCAATCAAGATATCTCCTTCCTTGCTCTCTTCTCTGTAGTCAAACTGAGGAATATCTTAAATATCACCATAGAACCTTCATCCAGCAACTGATAGAAACAGATGCAGAGACTCGCATCAGAGCCCTGGACTGAGCTCCCAAAATCCAGTTGAAGAGTGGGAGGAATGAGAATAAGAGCAAAGAGGTTAAGACCATGATGGGCACACCTGAGCTAATGGGAGCTCACCAACTCCAGCCAGACTGAGAAGGAACAAGCATAGGACTAAACTAGACCCTCTGAATGAGGTTGACAGTTGCATGGCTGGGGCAGACTGAGGGACCACTGGCAGTGGCACCAGGATTTATCCCTACTGCTTTGTATTGACTTTTTGGAAACCTATTCTCTTTGGATGGATACCTTGCTGAGCCTAGATATAGTAGGGAGGGCCTTGGACCTTCCCCAAAGCAATGTGCCTTACCCTCTCTGAGGAGTGGATGGGGGTGGAGTGGGGGATATGTGGAGGGAATGGGAAGAGGAGAGGGAGTGGGAACTGATTGGTATGTATAATGAAAAAAAAATAGTTTGTTTTCTTTTTTAAACAAAAGAAGAAAAAGAAACAAACATTGCTGAACATAAAAAATAGAAAGTAAAAAAAGAAAGAAAAGAAAACCCCTGACCTTCAATACACTCAAGGGTTTCATCATCCACATTCCACACCTCTACTGACTGACAGAAGAAGGTGACATTCACTCAAGTGGATATTCAATAAAATTATTGTTTGCTGCTCCACTTGGGACATTCTTGAACGAAGCTTCTCTCTCTTATTTGAATTATGTATCATCACTAAGCATGTTCTACAATGATGATGATATTTTGGCAGCTTGCCTTGCTCTGTGCCAAGGATCCATACATTACTGGTTCCATACCAGCATTTCAACAGTTAACACATCTTGATTTAACTATATTTATGAGTGTACTTCAAAAACTGGAACACGTTCCTGCTCGTCTTCAGAATTACAAATATAAATTGATACATTTTTTAACGTAAGTTGAGGCATTATAACTCAGGAAGACACAAATGTATAAGGAGATTTTTATGTATCTGCCACTACACTCACACATACGTATGCAGAGGCCAGGTGTCCATGTTGAGGATCTTCTCCTATCACTGTTCATCTTTTGGGTTGATTTTGGTTTTATTTTGTTTTGGGTTTTTGAGACAAGAGCTTTCAAGGAACCTAGTCCTCACCATTTCAGGAAGTCCAAGATAATACTCTCTGACAACCTCCTTCCCACCCCCAGCACTAAAGTTAAAGGTTACATGCAGCTATGCCCAGCTTTTATGTAGGTGCTGGAAATCTACATTCAGGTCCTCATGCTGCTCAGCAAACACTTTACTTACTGAGTTAACTCTGTAGTCCCAAAACTTACTCAACTGAGAAAATATAAATTTGGGTCTAGAGAGATAGTTCAGTGGTTAAAAGCAATGCTGATCTCTCAGAGGAGCCAGGTTCAGTTCCCAGAACCTACATGGTGAATCACAACTGTCTTTAAATCCAGTTCTATTCAGGAGATCCAACGCCTTCTTCTGGCCTCGAAGTATACTACATGCATGTATGCACATACACATACAGGCAAAATACTCATATACATATAACAAAATGGACTCTGGTGGTTTTAAAGAAAATGACCCCTAAAGGGAGTAACACTACTAGGAGCTGTGATTGTTGGAGGAAGTGTGTCACTGTGGAGGCAAGCTTCGAGGTCTCATATATGCTCAAGCCATGCCCAGTGTCTCAGACCACTTCCTGTTGCCTACAAGTCAAGATGTAGGACTCTCAGCTTCTCCAGCACCATGTCCACTGGCACACCATCTTATCACACAATCATGATAATGGACTAAACCTCTGAAATGTAAGCCACCCAATTAAATGTTTTCCTTTAGAAGAGTTGCCATCGTTATGGTGTCTCCTCACAGCAATAGAAACCCTAACTAAGACAGAAGTTGGTACCAGGGGCTGGGGTATTGCTATGATAGGCCTGACTATGCTTTTGTTTGAAGGAATGTGGACGATGGAACTGTGGATTAGAAAAGCAACTGAATGCCTTAAGTGATACTTATGGGCTATATTAGTAGGAACATGGAAGGCAGGGGTGCTGAGTGTGATTTGATGAACTGTGTGGGGTTCACTCAATAGGTTTCAGAATATTAATATGTGGCCCAGAGACCGTTCTTGAAATACTTTGGTGAAGAATATGGCTGCTTTTTATGCTTGTCCAAAGTTTGCTTCAGGTTAAAGTGAAGTTTTGGATTAATTCCCTTGGCAGAGGAAACCTCAAAACAGCCTCATATAGACTCTGTCTTATGGTTAGTAGTGTTTATGTTTATAAAGATTTCTAATGAAAAGTAGCAAACTGAGCAGGGTAAATTACAAAATGTAAATTTTGAAAACAAGCACCAGGAAATGGAATGGAGCTAAATCCTGTGGTCAAGAAGACAAACAGATTAAGAAATGGAATAAAGGGAGTGGTGACCTCAGGGCAAGATCCCACCCAGCTAAGTTTCCAACCTGTGTATAGAATTAAAGAAAAACTTAGAGCCAGGTGTGGTGGCACACACCTTTAATCCCAGCACTCAGAAGGCAGAGTCTGATATATCTCTGAGTTTGAGACCAGCCTGGACTACAGAGCAAGTTGCAGAACAGCCCAGCTTAGGCAGTGAAGGAAACCATGGAAAACAGAAAGTTGGTAGGTAAATAAGTAAATGAATGAAGAGACAATGTTCCAATCCCAGCAAGCAGCAGAATTTGGCAGCTTTGGCCACATGGTTCTGGCTTTAGAGTCAAGGATAGTAGAAAGGGGTTATGGAATCTCCCCCCAAGACTAAGGAAAGCCTCTGAGACTAGGAGTGTGTCAGAGGGGTGACCCTGTGTGTGAAAGGGGGCCCAGAGAAGTCATTACATGTAATTGTGAAGTTGCCTGGGTGAGAACCCAAGATGTTAGAGATACCAAAGCTATGGGATGCCTAACAAGGAAAACTGCTAACTGGAGTGGAACTAGCCCAAGAGGGAGAATTATGTTTTAGTCAACATAGCTGAAAGGAATTGGAGGTCTGAAGTGCATTTTGACATCAGACATGGAAATGCAGAGTTTGGAGTTCACCCAACTTGTTTTCAGTCTCCCTTTGGTCTTTTGGTTTATTTCTTTTCTCACTATGCTCCCTCCCCTAAGTTTTGGAATGTCAATATATATCTTGTGCCATTATATGTTGAAAGTATGTGATCTCCTTTTTTTTAAAAAAAAAATTTCTGGTGATTACTGGTGATTAGAGTTAAAAGATTACATGAATCTCAGAAATTACTTTGAACTTTAGACTGTTAAATATGCTTAAAACTGTTGTAGACTATGGGGACTTTTAAAGTTGGACTGAATGCATTCTTTTGCATTATGATACAATTCCAAGCTTTGGGGGAACAAGGAGCGGAATGTGGTGGTTTGAAAGAAAATGGCCCTCAAACAAAATAGCACTATTAGGAGGTGTGACATTGTTGGGGGAAGTGTGTCAGTGTAGAGATGGGTGTTGAGGTCTCATATATGTTCAAGCCATGCCCAGTGTCTCAGACTACTTCCTGTTGCCTGCAGGTCCAAGATATAGGACTCTCAGCTTCTTCTCTAGCACCATGCCTGCTTACATGCCACCATAAAGCACTATGATGATAATGGACTAAATCTCTAAAGTAAGCCAACCAATTAAATGTTTTCCCTTATAAGAGTGGCCATGGTCATGGTGTCTATTCACAGAAATAGAAACCCTAAGACAATGATCTTCTTTAAAAGAAAATAAACATTTTGGACCTTCTTAAAATAGAATTTTATCTTTCCATTAAGAAATAACAGATCACTGATAAAACTATTAAGTATAGTAAACACACTGGGAAGAAATTATGAATGAAAAGCTATGCTCTTGGGAATTAATTCAGTCTTCATATATATACTAAAATTAAGCCACAGATCCAGAATTAGCCCGGCACCATTTGGTTTCTTCCAGTTATGAAATTCTGACAAACCCTTAAGAAAGGACCCAATATTATAAGAGTAAATCAAACACTTACAAAACATTCCCAAATACAGTCATTTTAAAAAGGAAAGTTTCTCAAATGTGGTAGCAGCTGACAATGCGTCGAGGGGTGGTTGCTTGTTTATCTGACAACTTCTGGGTTGGATTCGAAGCAACCAAAGGCAGCAGCATCTTCTGTTTCTTATACATTTTTCCATATCTGAATACGAAAAGACTAAGATATTGAAACAAATTTTATTCTAAATTTATACTTAAGTGTTTATTTGCACTTAGTTTAAATCTTGATTTCTTATGAAAATTCAGTCTTTCAACTGTTCCTCAGGAAACAGCTAATTCTGACCTAAGAAAAATCATGCATTGTTTCATGTAACATTCTGAGAAGACTTTCTTCATATATGTTCATATATATGAAAATATATATTCATATATATATGAAAATTGATGTGTATATATACACATCTAGTGGGTTTTTTTACAAATATCTTGCAAATATTTCCAAATATGTATGTATGTGATTATAGATATAGATTCGTTTCTTTCTCCACATTATTTGGAGGTCTGAATATAGAAGTACCTGTCTCACAGAATGTTTTAAACATGGTATTTCATCTCACACACTAATGCCAGGTACCAAGGCATGTAATATATTTCTATTGATGGGTTTGGTATGTTATCAACTTCCTATTATAAAGGTCTCATGACCATCTAGTGAGACAGAACTAACATACATCATTGTTTTATATCAGATGCAATGATGCTGCCTTTGATATGATGGACAGATAGTCTTTTGTGGCTATTACTTTGTATGATCTCTAGTTCATGAAACTAAGAACAAAAGAAGAGAACATAGATGGATTTTCCTCCCTTTTTCCTTTTGATCCAATATATTCAAATTAAAAAATTGCAGGTTTTGACAAAGAAAGTAAATTAAATGACATTTTACAATTCTGAATCAGCTGAATGCTTTGGTTTTAGCGTTTCAATGAAACTTTATCATGATATATATTTAGCATTTTAAAAGTTGGATATATTTTTTCTGGCATGTGTGTCTCTTATTGAAGTTACTATACTTATTTACATGAGTTACTCAAGTCATTATTAATTTGAATTAAATGTTTGGTTGTTGTAAATAAGTTATTTAGTCACATTGAATATTCATGTCTCCATGTATAAATGAGGATGAAATAGTCCTTATTTACATATATAGAAAGCTTAGACTAGCATGGATTCTGTTTACTCCATAAAAGTTGCAACAGTTCATATAATATTATTAGAGGCAGTATATGAACAAAGGGTTTTCATTTTCAAAGTTAACCAGCCCAGTTAAGGATTCAATGATGATTAAATCTCTGCAACACTTTCAAGACATTAACACTTGTACGTATAAAAAGTTTTAAGGAAGTTTTACATTAGCAATATATCTACTACCATAAGGGATAGAAAGACAACCTTACTAAACCTTACTATAGCATAAAATCATTAAGGAGCATTTGAAATGGATTCTTCAGGGTACAAAATAACCTGATCTCTCCAACAAAATCAGCAGGTTACCCTAGAATTTTACTGCATACAAAGGGTTGCAAATTAAGGTAGGACTTTGGGGAAGAGATAGGCTCATTAATTGTGGTTTTCCACTTCTACATACCCTTTGCAAACTCTTTTTCAGTGCTTCCTGAACATTTTATAATTTACACTAAACATTGCATCACCCTATGCATCTTTTCTTCCTCTCCTCCCTTTGTACTAGTCCACAACTCAGATCTTTTAGCTGTTGGTATTTATCACCAAATCAGAGTAGACATCAATTTGTGATAGTGACTGGATAAAAGAGGGGATCAATGGAACACCCTTAATTGGCAAAGAGAAGTCTTAATATAACACAGCAAAAAAAGCCAAAGACTGATATTGTTAATGTATTTGAAGTGGTTTGAAATAAAATGGCCCCCAAAGGCAATGGCACTATTAGGAAGTATGGCCTTATTGGAGTAGGTGTGGGCCTTTTGGAGGAAGTATGTCACTGTGGGTTTGGGCTTTGAGGTCTCATTTGCTAATGCTACTTCCAATGAGACAAACCATTTCCTGTTGGCTGTAGGTCAAGATATATGACTCTCAGTTCCTTTTCCAGCACCATGTTTTCCTGAACTCAACCATGTTGCACTCACCATGATGATAATAGACTAAACCTCTGAAAATGTAAGCCAACTCCAACTAAATGTTTATCCTTATAAGAGCTGCTATGGTCATGTTATCTCTTCACAGCAATAGAAACCCTAACTAAGATAGGACTTGAATACTTACTTAGAAAATGTGTTAGAAATTGATCATGTTCTCTATTATCTTTCCACCTTAAATAAATAAATAGGTGATAAGAATTATAAGGCGAACTTAGTCATAGTCAAAAAGTGAAAGAATATCCAACATAGTTAAATGATAAAGATTTATATACTGAGCTGTCATCAGGGTCATGTACATAAAACAATAACGTGATTACAACAATGTCTCCCTAAAACGCATCCAAAATAGTGCTATCTAAATCACAGAAATGTAATATAAAGTGCTCGGAAACCCATAACTAGACTCTCATTCCTAATAGCGATTAGAAAGACATGTTTACTTAGTTCCTGTGAAACAGGTCCAATAATTTGCATAGAAACTCAGAGGAGCAGATGGTGAAAACAATGAAAATTTCAATAGAAACCACGACTGTTGTTAATGTTGGGGCATTATCCTAAAAATGAGGTTTGAGTTCAGTAACAGCTTCTTGGCACTTCACAAGTATACGCTCACAACCCCATCTTGTGTAATGTAGAATGGTCTGTCTCTTAAGATAAGTAGAATATTTTTTAAGGTAACATGTTTAACAACAGAATAACAATATGCTGGTTCCCAAGGCCATGATTACTTATACCAATGTAAAGCTTCATGGAAAAAGAAATACATTAATGAAGACTCCATCACTTCTTTGTTCATCCTAATACATACTTCTAATTCATAATTATTTATAAATAAGTAAGCAGGCATATAACTGTAGAGGCCACCATCTAGTCATGCCCATGCATTTCTTTATTTCTATTACCAAATAAGTGGCTGTCATGCAATATATTAACACAACTAGCCAACTACCATGGCTTCAACACACTTTGCATTATATAAATGAATGCAGCTTTGAAAAAAATCTCATTATATATATTTAGGCATTCCTATGCTATACATGTAAATTTTGAGCCATGAGCAATGCTGTAGTCCAGAACATCTGAAAGCATAACAGGAATAAAAACTGGACAAAAAGAATGAAATGAAGGAAATTAAGATGTTACCTTATAAGATGTCCTCAGATTTGAGGATTCATTACATACCCCCTCGCGCTATTTCACAAAGAGGAAAATAAGATTGTGAATGGCTGCAGTGTAGGTGGCTTGTCAAAGAGTTGAAAGCAGGAGGAAAGATTTCTCAGGACAGAGATGCAGATGTGTCAGTTATTATTCTTAGCTCTGCTCATGGGTTGATGGAGATGATTCTGCCGAGCAGAATGTGGTTATGCCCACTGCTCTCTCTACATCGCCATGCAGGAGCTGCTCTAATCAGGAGAAGCTAAAGGTCACAGAGCTAGAAGGAGTAGAAACTGAGGTTTAAACACAGAGAGTCTGACTCCAAAACCTGACCCAGCATTGAGATGCGCCTTCCACCAAGAGTCATTCCTCAGAGTGCATTTGCAGAGTATTTCTGACCCATGTCCAATGAAAAGGAATTTGAGCTCCTACTTGCATCTGCATTATTCTTTGGTCTTAAAAGTGTTTTTAATCTCTTCCTTTGAAGTGAATTTTAATGAGCCTTTAATTGTCAAAGGACTGCATAAATATTCATTAGACATTAAGAGCAGCTCTTTCTGTTGCCTGAAAGCCGGGAGACAAAACAGTAAGGCTCCCAGGCAGGGCAGATGAGAAGCAGAACTGTGAGCATTCAGTTTTAAAGTCAGTGTCTGCCTCAATGACTCTTATTATCAGAACACTTAATGATGCTCAGTAAAATCACTCTGACTTTTGACTTTATAAGCTGATCTCAAGAAATGTTGACCATTTATTTTATCTCTCATCCAGTCCTGAATGATCCAAAATATTTCACCAGCTTTTTCTAATGCCCTTTGTACCAGTGACTAGTGCAGAGGTCATGATGTTGGGGGAAAAAAAACCCAAACATGTTTGACCTAAGTCAACAAGGCAAGTCTTGGTACCATGAAACCCTCACAACCTTTTCTACATTAGAAAGTATTGCATGATTCATAAACTAAACACAGCAGTCGGAAGCCAGTTTCTCTCTCTTGTTTGGACTCATGACCCTAGTTACTCCTAACTGTCAAAGTTTAGGTGATGCTCCCTAGGGATTTGGGCAATTCAAGGCTTCCTGAGGTCAAAGTAGAAATCAGCAGCATTCACTCACTCAAAGAAATCTCTCTGAAACCACCTCCTATGATTCACCATTGAAAGCAACCTGGAAAAGAGAAAGCCATGGCTGTGCTTTCCAGTGGGACAGCAGTGACGGCCACTGAATTATTATTTTGTTTCCCTGACCATGAAACATTGTAGATAGGAGTCTATAATGTATATTCTAAAAAAAGACAGAACTTTAAAGGAACTAGATCATCATTAACATATAACCAGAAATGACAAAATGAGATTTGGATTTAAGATTTGAGATTTTTCAACAATAAATTAAGAGTATAACTATGTTGTTTTAAATGGGTCCCCATTTTATATAATAATTTCCATTATAAACCAAACATAGATTACTTTAATCTGTTGTGGCTTTGAACATTTAATTTAAATAAAGTTGTTAACCAAATATTTTTTATTTTGTCCTTCACTCTAAAATGATTAGAATCAACCAAAGACGCTTTACATTTTTATACAAAAATATACATCCGTATATTTTTTATTTCCATAAGTATAGGTGGGATTTCAGGGACAAAGTAAGAACCAGAAGTGTGCCAGCAAAGATAATTTAGTAAGGCTAAATAATTACATTCACAATAGTTCAGTGCTGTCGTCTTTTCTCTCTTCCTTCTTCACGCTAGTCCCTTTCCTCCTTCCCTTCTCTTCCCATCCTTTCATCCTTCCATGTAACAACTCTTACCTAGCCTCCTGAGTGCTGGGGTTACAGAAAAGCACCACCATGCACAGCCCATGCTGTCAAATAAAAAATAAAATCAAATGTTGCTTGCCTATCACAACTAATAAATGTTTTATAATGCTTCAAGGTCATCTGCTATATAGCAAGCTCAAGGCTATCCTGGGCTACATGAAGCCTTGTCTCGGAGAAAGAGAAAGAGTAAGGGGAGAAAAGGGGAGGGAAAGGGAGAGAGAGAGATGAATGAATGAATGAATGAATAATAAATAATAAATCTGGGCACAAATTGCTATAGTAATATTTTTCTTTAAAAAATATAGTACAGTTTGTATGTTTCCTAATGTATTTGTCATTGTAACATAAAAAAGAAGGATCTTTAGGAGCCATTAGGTCATGAGGACTCCACTCTCACTACATTTAAGACCATTATCTCAAGGGATGAGTTACTGTGGGTCTTCCTTGGCTTTCTTCTGCATTTTCCCACTGCGATGCCTTCCATGTTATCATATAGCCCAAAACCTCTAGAAGTCAGTACCTGACACTGGATTCCTCAACCCCAGGTTCTTTTCTTTACTGGTTGCCCAATATATGGTATTATGTTGGATCAACATAAACTAAAGACAGAAACAAGTCTTTGTTGGCTCATTGTTTTTCCTGATTAATATTTGCTACTATATAAACAAATCAGGAAGGTTATTAAAGTATATACGTTTCATCTGGGCAATTTAATAGTTTAAAATTCAGATGAAACTTAATTTTTATGCCAGATATTAAGCTTCTCTACACAATGATCTTCTACACCTTTATGGGTATTTTTGCTTTTCAATGGTGTGGCGACATGTCCATGCTACCACTTCACTCTTCACTTTTTCAATTAATTATGAGACACTCAGCACTTAAAGGAGCTTTGTGCTGGATGATTTCATCTGATGTGAGGGCTCCAAGCATGCTGAACATAGGCTTAGTCTAGATGTTTGGTAGGGAGAGCACATTTGCAATTTATAATGGACTCAGAATGTAATGTCCTCATAAATTGAGAAACACGTACATGTCAAAAAGTCTTGATACACCCACATAAGTCTTTCTTTTTAAAGAAACTATATTAAGGGGTTCCCAACATTTATCTTCTATTTCTTTGTATATACATGAACATAATTGGTGTGTGTGTGTGTGTGTGTGTGTGTGTGTCTGTGTGCACGTGCGTGTGTGCACATGTATACGTGACTGTGCATACATGTGTGTCTCTGGAGGCTCCAGGTCAACATCAAGCATCTTCCTCAGTTGGAGTCTATCTTATCTTTTCTATTTGCATATATTTGTGTGCAGGTGCCTATACAGAACTGTGCACCGGCATGTGTCAGCCCAAGGTTTATGTTGGGGAGTCTTTCTCTCCAGCTCTCCTACCTTATTCTTTTGAGGCAGGATCTTTCAAACAAATGCAAAGCTCACCCGCATTGGTTAGTCTTCCTAGAGAGCTTGCTCCGTTGATTCCATCTCTGTCTTTCAAGGTTGGAATCATAGGCACCTTTCAGAGCCACAAAGTTGTACATGGATTCTGGGGATCTGAACTCTTGTTCTCTTGTGTACCCCCACAATCACTTTAACCACTGAGTCACCTCTTTGCCCTCCACATTAGATTTAAGGCAGAATCTCTCACTGAAGCTGGAGTTTGCCAAGGGATTAGCTAAGCTGGATCACAAGTGTATGACCTCACATCCTGCTTTATGGCAATGCTAGGGATATACACTCCAGTCTGCATGCTTGCATGACAAACACTTCACTGACTGAAACCATCTCCCTAGCCATTTCTGCTTCTTTAGAATATCTAATGTATCCTATCTCTGTGGAATCTAGAGATTCCTGCCCAGAACATTTTCTGACTACATAAATTTGAGGGGATTTTAAATAGGTTATTTAGGGCCAGCAAGATGGCTCAGTGTATAAAAGTGCTTGTTGCCAAGTCTGGGGACCTGATTTCAATTCCTTGAAGCCACAAAGAATTAGAAAATAACTGATTGTCTAAGGTTGTCCTCTCATCTCTGTGTGCACAAATAAATACCAAATGAATGCAATAAGATTTTAAAATAGGTTATTTTGAAAATTAATTTTATGGTTCAACTTGACTGGGGACAGGAGTAAAAAGACAGACCTTAAAAAATATTAAATTATTTGGAAGCGTTGATGCCAGAAAATTAATTCAATTATTTTAATTCAATTCAATTATTCAATCAAAAATTAAAATAAATTCAGGCCCATGCCCTGAAAATTACCAGTAAATTCAGGAGGAAATAGGAAAAGATTACCAATGTAGTTTCATAAATGTCTACCACCATTCACCGAATGATATAAAAGTGTGATTGGACCAATGAAAGAAGGTTGAAACATTTGAAAAGATGGCAGGTTGGGAAATGATCCTTAAAGGATGTCAAGATCTCAGATAAACTGAGAACCAAGGATATGGGTGGTATTATCATTGCCACCTCCATATGGAAATTTGAGCCTAGAAAGTATTATATTACTATACTTGCTACCTAAGGATATAAAGACTTTATCAAAAACATAAGCATAGACATATCCTAGGCTGGTTCTACTGTCCTGATTGCTGTTGTTGTTCATGATGTGAAGTAAAACAAATAAGCCCACATGAGCCATGCTTATCTGGATTATAAACAGGGTATGAAAATAAATAGTTCATGTAAACAAAATGGATTATATTGATCTACCCTATAACCTGAAGTGATATGAAGAAATCATCAAGGAATTTACTATATACATTAAAATTAGCAAACATTCAACATAGCTAAGCCTACAACATTCTGGCTGGAATGGTAGCAGCATGTTGGAGCCACATATTAACATCCTTAGCTCCAAAGGTGAAGTCACATAAATATTGCAATGACAGTAGAACTATACTCTGTGAACCTCCAAGTTGTGTTCTTTTACCTCACCAAACTGAGAGTTCTTGTGTCATCTGCAAAATTGTTGGTATTGGTATGTCTTTTTAGTCTCAGTGGAGACCAGAGTTCTCCAACACAACATGGTACTCACCTTGCTCTACTCAATATCACAAGTTAAAAGTTGACTGAAGTGTACCATAAAATATGGAGTCAAACTCTTCTTGGGGAGCTCATGGGCTTCAATGTTAAAAGCACATCTTTCTAAACTAATTTATTGAAAGAAGCAGCATCACTGATCAAATAATTACTCTGGACCATCTAGGGCAAATAGGTGCTGGCAATGTCTCTGCACTGGATTATTCTAGAGCTATTTCTCCATGGGAGTTTGCTGAGATCAACTAAAATACTGTCATGTGTGCTAGAAAGAAGCCGAGATGTCCAGCTTATTCCAACCTGTGAAACTGCGCATGATAATATGTCTACACCAGTGTGCTGAGATGTGCTCTAGTTATTCTCTTCTGGATCACTTTGTAGTCCGTGACATGAGACCTTTCCTGTGAATATCACTGAAGCAAGGCCACCAGGATGACCCAGAGAGATACAAAGGCTAAAAAAATGAGCATTATTCCTAACACGGGCCGCTCTGGGCTCTGGGAGTGGTGGAAAACTGCTTGTCACCACTGGGCATTGACATTTAATATAAACTGATGGCCTAATGATAATAATGCAACATAAAATCTTAAAGGAAAATTCCTGTGGGTCATTTGTGTGGCAAGTTGTTAATTAGTTTTTAAAAATAAGTACTTTGTAAAGGCATCAAGTTGATCAAATATCTGTCACAGTATTTTGAGACCCATTAGGAGAAATTTAATAAAGGTGCAGGGATTCTAAGCATTTCTATGAGGTGTTACCCTGTTTGTGCATATGTGTGACTGCTGTAAAGATCAACATCCATTGTCTTCTAAAATCGCTTTCCACATTATTGTTTAGATAGGGTCTCTCACTTAACCAGGAGTTCACCATTTTTGCTCTATTGTCTGACAACCGCACCCCTAGAACTGTTTATCTCTACTTTCCCACACCAGCATTGGGGTTACAGGCAGGATACAGGCAGGCATCACCACACCCATCTTCACATCATGCTAGGATCTAAACTCAAGGTTTCGTGTCTTTAGTGCCAAACACTGTAGCCACTAGGCTATAATGCAGATGCTCTCTGAGGGTGTTCATATTTGAATAAGTAGAAGCAAAGCCTACACACTTTAATGAAGACAGGTATCCTCAGAACAGTAGCTGTCAAAAATCAACAGCGGGGCACTGACAGGTTAAAGGCATTTGCAGCATAAGCCAGGTGACCTGAGTTTGAACACTAGAATCCAGGTAAAGGTATAAGGAGAGTGCCAACTCCAAAAGATTGTCCTGTGATCTCCACATGCAAGGGTGACATTTCCACCCGTGAGCATACAACTATCTCTCTCTCACACACACACACATATGCACACATTAATAATAATAGGAAATTTTAAAGCAATACTTCTTTTTTTTTTAAGTCAAACTGAAGACTTAGCTTTCCTGGTTCTGGTCCAGAGACTGCTGGCCTCTGATATAAAACACAATATCAGGCTCTCTGAGTCTCTACTTTGTCATTCACAGATACTGGGACTTTAATCATGTGACACAATTCCTTATAATCTGTTTATAGATACACACACACACACACACACAAACACAAACACACACAATTGTATGTGTCTTAGAGAACTCACAAAAATTCAATTATTCTAAGTTTATGAAGTGTGTTAAATAGCCAGGTGTTTTGAATTTTAATTAAATCCGAGCTATGTTGGATCTTTGAATTATGATTCTCACAATTCCTCCCAACATGAAAGCAAATAACTGTGATTTCTCTGCTAGTAATAAACCAGAATCATGACTTCCTGAGAGCAATCCAGGCAATATAGCCTCTGTGGCTTCCGAACCCCACTGAGTCTTCAATGAGAGCTATGAAACAGAGAGCACTAACATCAGAGCTTACTGCAAAGTGGGGGCAGGAGATGAAGAGATAGGGGTTCTGGTCAGCTATCAGGTCAAGGATGTCACCGACAACTTAGATGAACATTTATTAGATAGGGTAATTTTGTCTTCATTTCTATAAATTTTCTGTCTCTATTCTGGCCCAGCAATCTGTATCAAGTAACCTTTCCAACAGCAAAATTTTCTTTGAGAAATCAAATCGTTTAATAAATTTCTAGACCGAAGACCATTTCAAGATGCCTAACTCTCCTCTACTAAATAAGGTAACAAAATCACCAGAGGGATGAAAGTTATTGGCAAAAATCTCAACTGCAAAATACATAAAAATGTGCTTGTGATGAACAAACTATTAATAACTATGTATTGTTTCATGCATACATGCCAAGAGTCTTATTTGAACAAAGTTAAACCTTTAAAAATTTACATGTATTCCGAATGTTTTTGCTAAAGGAATTATTCATTCCAGTGACTAAAGGAAAAATGTACTTCAACATGTTTTCAATAAAAGATAGTGATTATAAAAGCATAACACAGGGTCTGAGATTAGCCAGATAAGGCAAAGGTAAATTTTATGTACTCTAATGGTACTTAGATATTGCATCTTCTTATTTTGATGATGACACAAGAAATACTAAGCAAGGAAAAAATACTAACAGAGAAACACAGTGTCTTATGGTTTACTATTGCTGTGAAGAGACACCATGACCATGGCAACTCTTATGAAGAAAACATCTAATTGAGGGGCTTGCTTACAATTTGAGAGATTCAGTCCGTTACTTGGTGGGGAGCATGGTGATATGCAGGCAGATGTGGTGCTGGAATCTAGACTGCTACAAGAAGTCACGTGACTAACTGGGCGGTATCCTGAGAATATTAAACCTCACAGTCCACCCTCACCATGACACACTTCCTCCAGAAGGTGTGGCCCAGATTAAAGGTGTGCCCTCCAGCCTCAAGGTCTGGATTAAAGGTGTATTATCCAGCCTTCTCCAACAAGACCACACTTCCTACAACAAGGCTACACATCCTAATATCGCCACTCCCTATGAGATTATGGGGGCCAAATACATTCAAACTACTACATACAGGTATTTGTTGTCTCTTTTACAATAATATTTATACTATTACTATTTTTAAATATAGGCTAAGCATATGTAAATATGCCAATGATTGAAAACCCTTGCTCTGGCATAGGAACATGTGTTATGAGGCCACTGGCTTACTCAAGGTTCTACTTCCTGATCCCTGTTAGGTTACCTGACAGTACTCCTGGACTCAAGACGCATATGTATTCAACTAATCATTTAACACTCAGAAGACTCAACTATACATAAAACTAACAGTATATCTGAAGCCATTTCACCTCTTTCTTAATGCTTCTATCTATCTCTATTTTTTTTTTTAAAAAATCTTAGGGTCTCACTAAGTTGTCCACACTGATGTCAAATTAACAATTATCCTACCTTGACTCTGCAAAATGCTGGGATTATAGGCACGCACTACCATGCGTCACTCAATCGACTTTCTGTAGTATTCTCTGATGCAGAAAGCCATCATCCGTCCAGTTTTCAGTGTCCCAAACATCATAGTCACAGACAACTCCCTGGTCATTTTCACTAAAGTGTCCAGAATATAATAAGTTTTCTTAATCTTTTATGTATTTCTGTCATCCTTCTTTGCATCCCTGTTGACTCCACTGAAAGGTGCTAAACGAGGATCTCATCATTTCTGCTCTGATGGTCATCACTAACGTTTCAGCATCTCTTCTCTAGTCCTACCTTCCCTTAACTATCATTATGCTACAATTAGAATTACATTTCCTAAAAGTGCCCTGCTTCAATCACTAGGCAATAGTTTACTAGGCAAACGAGCACTTCACACGTTCCAGACTCTGACCACACACTGTCCTAATCCAAGAATAATTAAAGGAACCAATACAATCCTTTGCCAACAGAGAGCTTTCCATCATTTCAGGGGGGAGGGGTGGAAGGCAAAATAACATGAACAGATGTAAATCTTTGTAAGTGCTGTGTGGAGAAAACAGGGAAAGCACACAAGGCATACTGGAAACTGTTATTTCAGAAAATGGCTAGAATTTCCTTGCTATTAAGTCATCTTTGTAAAGAAAGATAAGAAGGACAGTGATCCATAAAGAAAAGTAAAAAAGTGTTCGGGATAGAGAGAATAGCAAGCTGGTTCCTCGAGACACATGTGTGTTATAAGGGAGCAGCTGGGCTTAACTTGTTCAACGAGAGAAGGAGTGAGGTCAGAGAAGAAATGGAGACCTGATGGAAGAAGGCCTGTTGAAAACATTCACACTGGCTGCTGAGATAATTCCTCATACCTCCATCCATGACTACTGCTCATCTCCTCTTACTCCCATTAATCAAATTGCTCCGGGACCATTTTCTGTCACTCCTTGCAGGAGGTATTTGACCATGGTATGGAGGGAAGATGGTTCAGTCTAACTTTCAAAAAGCTGGCCATTGCCATCACAGGATGCTTGCCTCAGTGCATGGGCTACAATGAACATTGCCTGAAGACCCAATTTGGGACTGTTAAAATAATTTTCTAATGAATTACATATATTGTGTAAGAGAAAAAGAAGGGTTAGGATGACACCAAGGAGTTTGTCTTAATCAAATTAAAAGGTGGGGCTGCTATTAACTTAAAGAGGGAGACAATGGGAACTAGAATTCTGTTATTTTGTCTATAACTTATTACATGGATCTAGTGACCTATAAGAAAAGCACATGCTTCCCAAATCTGAGTGGCTACACACCTTCTCATCATCTGTCCCTGCTTGCCACCTCAGGTCACCTGCCCCCTCAACAGCACTGACATCAACTATTCGGTTCTCCCCTTGCCACAACTATAAGATCTCTGAGCTCCTGGTTGTGTGATTATCCCTACATGAAATAGGTTTAATTTTGCTCTTTTTCAAGATAGTATCTTGTTAGCCCTTAGCTCTCAACTGGGTTGATACTTTCTTTTCAGTCATTTACACTCTGCTCTTTTCTCAAACTATTCTCTGCATTCATATTCTATTAACTAAACAATGTGGTCCCACATAGGGCTATCTTCCTTGAATGCAGAGCATACAATGACATTAGAAAATTGTCTGTGTTGTAGTGGTGTGATAAATGAAGGAAAAGTGTTTCTTGTGTTTTAAAGACATAGTAATACTGCCCACAACTAACTTTTCATATGAAACATTTCAGTATTTTTATCTCCACTAGTAGAGGATTTTAACAGTGATAGCCAAACACGTGTAAGTACTTAGCACTAGAGGGCAAACATAAAATCCAGATTTCCTTATTCCCATCAAAAACACATAGGCCTTTCCCCCAAACAGATAGCTCTTAGACAAGAGCTAGGTGTAATACACTCTAAGACATTTTGTAAGATTAGGTAGATCAAGAAGAAACTTCCTATGGAAACACAATGTCAGATAAAAGACCTCTTATTTTCCTGCATGTGTGATGATGCATCTTGTGCCACATTAGGTACTCCAGAGGTTGTGGGAAGACTATTTGACCATGTAAGTTTAAGATCAACCTAGGCAATATATGAGAACTCCGACAAAAAAAAATCCCTTTTCACACACCATCTCTTATTTACGGGACTAGATGACATATTTTTGTAATATTTACTTAATGGTGTGCATTCAATATTGACATTCACTTTGATGAAAACTGTGACCATTAATTTTAGATTCAGCATAGGTTTCTGTTGGGTAAACTTCTTGGCTGACTAGGTTTTCTGAGTCTATCCATTTGCATTTGGAACAAATGTGTTATTCCAGAAAATGCCAACACGTCATGTGTTCTTGATATGTAATAAGATTACCAGGGAAATGAAAATATCTAAAACGCAAAACATACTTGGAAAAAAATTACACAGTAAAATAACCCAAGGAATGTGCTTAGCTATTTTTTAAAACTATTAGGGTTTCCTGAGGATTTAATAGCAAGATTAGGTCTGAAAAAGATACATAAAATACTTTACATTTAATGAACATAATAGTGCACATAGTAAAATACCTTTAATCATAGCCAATAAAAATTACTCCTCTGAAACTTCCAAATACCTACATAGTTATACGAGAATCATTTAATCAAAAGATTTTATAAAATGTATAAGCCAAAATGATTTTATAAAGTATATGAATTAATCAGATTACAGATATTATAGCATTTTTATTCATACTTAAACAGCAATCTCTTTACTAGAAAAATATGGCAGAAGACTCTCCTGAACTCTATAAATCCCCCTGAAGCATTCTACAGCTGATGCAAATGTTCCCTAAACTCCCCCACCTGTGTGATGAAGTACAATCATTGGACCTGACACTGAGAACCCTAGCATCATCTAGGAAGGTGCTTCTCAAACTTACTGTGTGCCAAAATCACCTGTCCACCCATTAAAATGTATTTCTGAGGCTTTTGAGACTCAATAGATCTGGGTTAGGAACTCAGAATTTCTTTTCTTAACTCAACATGTTTCCATGTAGTGCTGACACCAGGACATGATTTTTTTTTTATTTTTTGCAGTCTAGTTTTGTCGACTTCCAGTTCTCCTTACTACACAGAGCCTTGGCTTGTCAAATTCGAGCTTTTTAGCTTTTACTCACATGCTCCAAGCACTCTGTCTGCAGGTGCTATAGTTAGAAGTAAAGCACTGCACTCCGTCTGCACTGTGTAGGGTAAACACATTTCCAAATGCACTACAGAATGAAATACATGTTTGTATATGAATGTCACCCTTGGATGTCAACCCATTCCGAAAGAGCTTCAGCACATGGTGTGAATTCTCTGATACATGAACTTGAAAGCCCGAGGTTGATCTCCCTTCCTACCCATGCCCATGGCCATGAAAGAGAAAAGGATAAAAATAATACTCCATAAAAATATGTTTTTGTTATGACTATGAGATCCTCCTATTTTAGACAGGCTTGTCATTGTGAATGAGGTCTCAACCAGGCACTATTCTAGGTGAAGGAAAGGTGTTTCAACTACATCGCCAACAGAAAAGAAATGAACACTCAGTCTGGGGAATGAACCTTCCCTCAGATAGCTATTTCAGTGTGGGTTGAAGAAGCCATGTTAAAGGCTGATGGGCAAGTTAAATGGCTAGGCTCTCAGTTACACATGGCAGCTGTCTAGAGAGATACTGTTTCCCTTGACCTGAGCAAGACAGAACAATTGCAGGTAGACTCCTCCTGCTATGTTAGCAAAGGAAAACGAACCCAACCTAAACCAAGACTAACAACTTAATTACAGTCTTTTATATAAACTAAGTAATAAAATGATAAACTATCTCACTAAATTTCAGGTTTTAAATACAAAATAATTAATATCATGAAAAGCAAACAGTAGTCAAGATAGGAACCCTAAGTCAATATTTAATTGTAGACAATATTTGCTAGAACAAAGCCTTCAAATAACAGAAAGAAAAAAGAGAAAAACCCAAGTTTTCCAGCTGACATAGAGTAGGAGGCAAACTGACTTGACTTTATTTCTAACTTCTGTTTTATAAGATTCTACAAATGTACAAAAAACAAAAGCCTGTGATGAACATTAGGGTTGTCTACACTTTGCAGCTCTTTAGAATAATACTGTGAACATTCATGTGCATGTCTGAGCATACATTCATATGTAGCAAACCACTTGATCACTTGTTAACTGCAAATTTTTATTATAATCATCCTAGCAGTTGTACTTTTAAATGCCATTGTCTTAAGATTCCTTACTTGGCCTATGACCATTCTACACAATTTTGATATCTGGGAATGATTGGTCACTCTTCAAACTTGGAAGAAAATTTGTAACTAACAGTAGTTAAGGGTTTCTGTTCCTTCCCAACTTGCCAAACCTTGGCAATTTCAAACTGTTAATTACTTTGTCAGATGGCTTACTGGAGCTTTGTATTTCCTATTACTTAAGCTTATAATTCTTTTATTTAGCTCCTTGTCATATCTACATTCATCTCCTGTGAATAGCTTGCTCATGACTTTTTATGTTTATACTGCTTTGCTTTCCATTTCTGTCCTTTTAAAGACATAGACAGCTGACAGCAACCCTGTTTCATAAGCCATGCAGCACATTTTCCAAGAGCAAGGACGACCTTACTTTTTGTGGTTTGCTTCCCTGAACTATTAAGTTGACTATTATAAGATTCTAAAAATTTATGTTTTATATTTTTACATCTTCTTTTAAGTTGGAATCATATAAACATTTTTTCATTAACACATATTTACAGTGTAGATAACAGAATCAACATAGTAAGTAGTCAGGCCATCTTAACCTAGGTACTACCTTGTATTAACTTTATGACCCAACATGTCATTTAAGTCCTTTGAGCCTGATTCATTATTTATATATTGAGATAATAAACCACCACTGTTTTATCTTAATCCATAATCACATTATGTTAACTAGCAAAGCTATAAAAAAGCAAAATTAGCATAAGTTTTTATATCTCAAGGAAAAATATTTTTAGCTTCCTTTATGCCTAACCTCTAAAAATGACAAACATTGTCATATTAAAAGAAATTGCTGACATGTGTATCTTTAAGTTGCAAAAGTACCAATGAATTATGCCAGTTATTGCCTATTACATTATTAATATTTAATAGAGCCATAAGTATGCTATATTTTTTTACTCTCAAATTCTTAATTATTTTGTAGATAATAAGGTAATGGTTCATTTAAGGATGAGAATAATAAAATAATCTGTAGACTAAGAAGTAAAGCCTTATAGAACTTCTAGGGCATAATTTGGCCCATGTGTCTTATAAAATAAAAACAGATGATATGATATCTTCAATGGTCCTTTAAAACCCTTCTGGAGCAGATGGAAGAATCAAAACAAGCCACAGAACAAAGGACGAGTGTTCTCATTCTGCTTTCAAAACCAAAGCGTACACTTAAACTCACAGGATAAATAATCAGTGGAGAGGTAGAAAAATAGGATTAGTACTACAGCAACATCACCCAGTAAAAACAGTAGAACAATTTCCCCCAAACCTTCTGCCCCAGAACTTCTACCAGCTGCCAATGCCAGAAAGGACATTGTGTGAATTTAGAGGGTCACTGTACACGGTATCTTCAGCAATGGGAAGGAACAATGACCACATAATTCTAGCACTGAGAAATGAATCAGTGGAGGTGTTAAAAACTCACTCTCCAGGAGTAAAGGCAGAGATCAGATGCCTCCTTTGCAGGCAGAGATATTGGAGATAATGTGCAAATTGCCTCAACAGATGAGAAGCAAAGGAAAGCTGTTCCAGTCGTCCAGGTGGTGTGTAGCTTTTCCCCTAGAATTCAAATGTGATCTTTCATTTTTTTCTTATTATAGATAACTGAATAGGAACAGAAAAATCAGACAAACATAAAAGTGCTTTGTCATGAGCATAAGCACTTTGAATGAAGTCAAATATAATGAAATAAAGAAGACTGGCAAAACTCAAGTCCCCGGCTCTGTTTCGTTCAGACATTCAAATTGATCCTCAGAGGTGGTGATATTTGTGCTGTGACCCATTTGTTTGATGTTCACGTGACAAACACTTGCTTCAGATTTCTGCTCTGCCTCGTTTGTAATCCTCAACGGAACATGTAAACTCCAAAGAACTAGAACTAACATTCTGAGACTCCAACTCTTCTCTACCTCTGCGACCTACAGTGAGAGTGTTACTACGTCACCAAAAATATACGGAGCAGTTGACTCTACCGAACACAAAGGCATAGAAGCAGATCATGAAAGTCTACAAGGACTCTACCTAATATGCAATAGATACCTCTAACACACCTTGCTACTGGGGTTGTTTTCGGTGTGGGGATGTTTTCCTCACATAAGAGTACTTTATTTTCTCTTAAAGAAAACCCTGCACTCCATCATCCCACACACAAACTATATCCCATTCTTACTGGAAAGGAAATTCCTTTCAAGGTTCACAGTGCATTAAAGACAGCTGCATTGCTCAGCTTCCTTCAGAAACTTCAGAACACTGAAGATGTGGTTCATGCAAGACATGGATCAAGGAAAGAGACAATCCCAAGCATTCAGTGCCCCTTCTCTTCCCTCTTTTAATTTTTTATGTAAAGTAAGTCTAGGGACTGTCTGAGTAGTACAGTATGTGCTGAATACATGGGCCCTGAAGGAATACCAAATTCTGAATGCCTGAATGCAAATTTATAAAGCAAGATAAGGTTAAAAAGAGTACATTTCCAGTTAATGACATTTCAACAACATTCACTACCAATTAACTTCAAAGAGACAAACCTCACATCCACACACATTCCCCGGCTGTGTTTCCATATTGCCCTGGAACTCAGAAGTGTTTGTCTGGAAAACTCAACCCTGGACTCAGAACCAGCAAAACAATACTCAGCTAAGGTAGTAGGAATTCCGGCACAGGACTTTTCCAGTACAAGAGTTACGACTTGGTGCCTTCCCAGAACAGTCCTCAGCAGTGCTAGTCAGTGACAAACACATAAATCATTTTCATTGGGAACATGTTTGATGTGACTGGGGTGGGCACAGGACTGGAGGCAGCAACAATTTGGTGCTTTCTGAAGGTAGTTAAACCCTGAAGACAGCTCCCCAAGCCAAAGAAGTGTTTAATGATTATCAGGAGAAATAAACTAATTTTATATACTTATATATGTGTCTATGTCTATATAGATATACATGTACCTATGACTACAGAGAGAGAGAAAGAGAGAGAGAGAGAGAGAGAGAGAGAGAGAGAGAGAGAGAACTCTTGGATTCCCATTTGATTTTACTATCTCAGAGATCCCTCAGATCATAATGATTTTTTTTCAAAGGAACTATAAGCCTTGCTGCCTACCCCTTCATCACTGAGGATATTTCAATGACTGTGAAGAGCTGCTTTTTAAAAATTAAACAATAGGTAATACTTATATTTTATTTAAAAAAAAAAAGCCCTGTAACCTGGGTAAGTAAGTTGCTTTTCAAATAAATTTTATTCCTTTCAAATACATGTAAACAAAACAGTTACTTTTCTTGGAAAGGGGGTGGGGAAACACCTAGAGATCATTTGTGCCAGAAAGAATGAACAAAATCTCATTACAGTGTGTGTGAAATCCTGAGAGAGGTTATTTATTACATTGGTGCTGTGCAGAGCTAGCTCTCAGGTCTTTGCTTCAGAGATTTGAGATGGAGTGCTGGCGCCTATATCTTGATGATCTATGGTGATTCTGAGGCAAGAAACAAATAATCCTGCTGTGAGAGCCCACAGTCTGTGCTCCTGGTTACCCAGCTGGCTGCCCACGGCTCAGTGCTGATTCCTTCTCCATAGCCACTGTAGGAAGCCTTTGCCAGGAGACAATGGAATGAGACAATCCCAGGCACTCACTGTCGCTTCTCTTCCCTCTTTTAACAGATAGGTGTGCATCCATACATATATACACATGCATACACACACACACGAGATGTGTCTATCTACTTCAAGTGCTAGTGCACAGCTCCTGAGGAAACATAGAGTCGCCTGAGAAAGCTTCGCCTTCCGCTAGTTAGGGCAGAAAATCACCTGCTTCTGAACTCAGGGCTCCTCTGCCAGTTTTAACAAAGCTGCCACAAAGAAAATACACTGGCCAACTGTTGTATTATTGTTGGCAAGTACCAAAATTTGCTTAAAACCTTTACAAATGAAATCCAGCTGCTTAAGCTCAATACCAGATGTCTTCAACAATGTGTGGCTTTGATAGATTAAATTGAGCATAAGAGAGAGATGAAATATATGAAAATCTAATTTGCAAGATGTTTGTCATTAAGTCTATTTTTAAAAAACACAGAAAATTACATTTTTCACTGGAAAGGCTAAGTAGTATAGATTAACAACACACATAATTGCCAGTAAATTGCTTGTGCTAGGAATAAACTGCTTTGTATATACTCACAAAATCCAAGCCAGAAACAATTGAAGGCATGCCATATATCTGTGAAGAAATTGTGATTTATGCTCTTTTTTCTTTACATCCAGACCTCATAGCATGTTTTCACTCAGGGCATAGGAAATTAAGCAGGAACTATTTACTGATATTGTCTGATTTCAATAAACTCCAGCAATCCTATAAAAACATACGTATAAGAAACACGTGTATGGATATGTATACTACAGAGAACAAAGAGTGTGATATTAAAAGGCAGTTTGTCCAGAAGCCCCAACTAAGTGCCACATGGCCTACTTTGTGACTGTGTCACATGGAGCGCTTCTCAGGCAGTGTCCAGGTCACCGTTCACCTGAATTCAACAGCAAGGTACATCTAGAACCACTCAACTATTCCCACAAAGAGCTGCAAAAATAGCCCCTAATATTTCATGGGTAAATACAAGTTTTACACATATAACATCAGTTTTGTGGGGTTTTTTGTTTCATAACAGACACATAAGAAGACTGTTGCTTTGTAACAGAATAATGATCCAAGCAAATTAACTTTACCCAAGGTAAATGTGCTGCTTAGCATGTCCTCCACAAACTTGGGTAATCACTAGAGTAAAACATAACCACACATCAGCAAGTTCTTGTCCTTTCAACTTGAAGAAAGTATTCATTTAAAATATTGATCTAATTTTTCACTTTGGATAAAAAAAGTAATCTGTTAGAGAGAATAAAAAAAGTAATCTGTTAGAGAGAATCCAAAGGTTATCACTAGAGAGAATATGTTTATATTATTCAATTTTACAATTGAATAGTTCTATAAACATAGAAAAAGGTAATTTTTCAGCTTGCAAAAATCTTGTCTTACTTTATATTTGAAAGTTGACAGAAATAGAAATATATTTATTTATTCTGTCATGTTCTGTTGTCCCACTTGTGACTAATACTCCCTATTAATCATGGTCCCATATTGTTGAGGTTCCATGGTTAATAAAAGCACAGTCTATGTCATAATTTCTGCACACATAAAACTTCCACTTAAATATCAAAATATATCAAGATGATTATGGGGTATTGTGTGGAACAAATAGTTAAAGGAAAGAATTAATATGGGGAAAAGTCATTTCAACACACACTTCTAAGGTTTGTAGTAAGGGTATTAGACACATGCTAATTTTCACCTGGACCAAAGGTGGTAAGAGAAGCAGTTTCAGGTACTACATACCCAGAGTCTGCTCAGATGAAGGATATACAAGCCCATTCTCAAAGCCTGTTCAGGGATGCCGAGTATATAACATGTTTTCTGAGACAACAAGTGTGTAACTACTGCTTTAATCGAGGAATAAAATTTGGATCTACCAACCTGACAGAAGCACAGCCACCTCACTGCTGTGTTCACGGGCCATTCTTTCCATCACCTCAGCATCTAGAATTTCATCTTCTTGTTAAAGAACAAAAAATTAACATACTATACATCTGTCTAGACAATTCTGTAGAACCCACTGAATTGTGATAACATTAACTATTAGTCCTTTTCTAATTAAATTCTAGTAAGAATTACTAATATTTTAAAATATATTTAATAATTACACTACTTAGTAGCTAACAGCAATCTACCATCAACAGGGGGATTTGGGGAACATTCACAGTGTTATTAGTGACAATGACACTTACATTAAATAATACTTTCTGAAATGCTGGAGATAGCCCCTAGGGACTACAGCATGCTAGGCACCAGATCTTCCACTGAGCTACACTCTAAACCCTAAATGTTTCTGATTCTAAGTTAAAACTAAAGCTTCTTTCACAACTGTATCTGTCCACAGTGCCAGTCACTGCCAGACCATCTTGGTATTGGGTGGTAAATATTCGAGCTGGGTTCATTTGACTATTCTAAGGTCAGTAGATTAACAAATTTCTCTCTCCAGATGTTAAAAAATAAGACATCGAAATATTTATCAGTTAGCTCTGCAGATACAAGTTCCCCCACCCCAAAATGTCTTGTAATACCAATGCCATTCAACAATGTAGGCCACATGAGAAATGAAGACATCCAGCAGGGTAAATGCCTCTATACACCATGCATGTAGATGCCATGCACTAAGTGCCTCTATACACCATGCATGTAGATGCTATGTACTAAGTGCCTCTATACACCATGCATGTAGATGCCATGCACTAAGTGCCTCTATACACCATGCATGTAGATGCTATGCACTAAGTGCCTCTATACACAATGTATGTAGATGCTATGCACTAAGGAAACAGCAATGAATGCAGGACACAGCTTTTCCTCTGAGGTGTAAACTTCCACCAAGTGAAGCATAGGAAATGATAAATCATATGTTAAAAGAAAATAGAAACCTACAGTGACAGACAATATGAAAGGACTTATTTAATTTTGACTATGAAGAAAAATTTTAACAAGATGACAGGTAAGCAAATAGGAATAGACAGAGCAGAAATGGAGATAACTTTCCAGGTTATGGAAACAGTATTCCAGAAATACTTGAGTCAGAAAGGGGTCTGGATTTTTAGTATTTGGTGAACAGGGAGGCAATGAAAAGTCTATGAGTCCAATGCCCAGCTGGTAGAAACAGCTGCAGTCTAAAGATGAATTGTTGGCCTTCTGGTCTACCTGCAGATCTTTGAACTCCCTTTAGGTGTTACCCATGTCTACATTCAACTTTTCTTCTCTACTAAAATATTTGTTCTTTATAACCAAAAGATAACACAAATAATGTGGTAAGTGTATGTATGTATATGTGTGAATGTGTGTTTTTAAGTGTACATGTGAATTTAGGGGCATGTGCAAGTGTGTTCTTAGATGTGCAGGACAGATGCCAATCTCAGGCTTCTCCCACAGGCACCATCTGCCCTATCTTTGAGACAGGGTGTATCATTGTCATTCAGTAGACAAAGTTAGCTGGCCAGTAAGCCCTATGACCTTATCTCTTCCTCCCCTGTGCTGTGGTCATAAACCTGTGCAATCAGCTTTTATGTGGGTTCTGAGGTGTCAATCAGATTCCCGTGCTTGCTCAGCAAGCAATTACCCAGTAACCATCTCCCCAGTCCAGTTATGTCATTTTATATGGAGACTAAAAATGTGACTGAAGATAGCAACTGAGAAAATGATTTCTTCCTAAACCATACCTTTCTCTCAAAGCTAGAAAATGGTGGAGGATGTTAGAACATCAACATTATTCTTAGAGCAGTCACAAAATCACAGTGTATGTTTCAATACTATTTTTTAAAGGAACATAAATTTATTAAAGTTACTTACAGATGAGAACAGAAGCAGATGAGTTCATATAGACCAAATCAGAAGAAAATCAGACCAACAGAAAATATAGCAGATTAAGATAATTTGTACAGTTAGCTATTTTCACTTTTATTTATTGAAGAAATCTTCAATTTCTTCTATGAATTTTTAAAATAAATATACGTTTGAGAAGTTATGGAAAAGTATCCCCATAGCCTTGCTCCTGAAGGATCTCAAGAAATAAGGGACTTGTAAGATGCCACTTTGCACTCACTGGCTTATAGAGGATAAAATGGTCCTCTAAAGTTCCTAATTAGTCTCGCAAAGGCCTTCACATAGTTGTGACTTAAAGTTTAAGATTATGGATGCCCAGACATGCATACACACATAAAACATGTATGGTCATCAGCCCTTTTTAAAGATTACCTTTTCATGGGAAGATAAAACTAGATCACTTGAATCTATATCTAACCAATACATGCTGGACAGTTTAAGTTGAAAACTCTAGTTTGGTCACTTTCCTCCCAGGTAAATTACCACAGAGATCACGTTACACCCATCTGTGATTTTCACCACAGCTCACAGTTCCTGCCAATTAATAGCCCCAGATTAATCTCTGGAAATGACATATAATAGCTCCAGTAGGGAACACTTTAAACACATGCATGTATGTGACAGCTGTGTCGGTCTAACAGTTCAGATTTTGCACCGTATTTCGCCATATGGTAACAAGGATCATTTTTCACTTAAAATATTACCAAAACTTCATCCCCAAGAGGATTACATCCTAGTCTGAGACGACATGGGCATGGCCATTGTCATTGCCTTCCTACTAATAGATGCTCTATTTCCCTCAAGTTTGCTTAAATGTTTCATAATAGATTTTCGGACTATACACAAGTGTCAGCAAGGACAACTACAATATGTTACACTAGGAAAACTGTACAAAATTGCCTGGAAGTGAAGAAACAGGATGTAAAATCTGGGTTATATAAAGTTATAGGGACCTTGTAGACCAAGATCTATTTTTGCTCATTAGGCTTGGGAATATTTTGTATTAAAAAAAACTCTAATTCCTACTTCATATCTTGCCTCTATTTTTTTAAACATAAACATTCTCTGGAATTAAGTATAAATACTAGTTTAATTCTACTGATATATAACCACATCATGGTGGTATAGGGGACAAGCTATCAGAATTCTTATGTATCCATTAGATATGGATCTCAGTGATGATTTTACCTTGCTATATGTTCAAACATGAGCCCAAACCTTGTCAAGAAGGGCACATTGTTTCCCTCCATGTGTGAAGAACAATAAACAGTCCACTGTTAGTTTTTAGGTCAGTGGAGCTAACTTCTAACATCATTTAAATCCTTCAGCACAACTTTTACAGTGGTAGAGGCCAAAATAACATTTTAATACTGTCTATATGCTATAGCACTCTTTATGGTGTGAATAGTCCTCTAGTATGTTTTTACAACCAATGTCAAGGGGTGTGTGTGTGTGCGTGCGTGTGTGTGTGTGTGGATGTGTGTGTGTGTGTGTGTGTGAAGTGTGTGTATTTTCCACTTTAAATCTGTTTGAAGAATGAATGAACACTACAGATTTTTCCCATTAAGGGTCATATCTTCACTCTTAGGAAGGCAATATCACAACACCTACTAGGTTTCAAAATTTCACTTCTAAAATTTAGTATCCTAATGTAAAAGCCATGACGTTCAAAATCTCCACCAAGAACTATTTTTGCTTCACTTTTTCTAAACCTCTGTCAGCTCAAGTGGAATATCTGAGATAAGATTTAGGTAGTGGAAAGATTCAAGTTGGTCAGTTACCTTACACACAGGCCACCCACACCACTGTCCTAAGTACAGAAGAGTTCTCCTTTTTACTTTGACTTTACACACTTTGGGATCACTTTGAGTAAAGCAGCAGGCTGTACATATCTTTTAGGGCTCACATTTTTCAGCTATCACTTGCCATCCTTCTGAAACATTTTAAATGCGGTTTTAAGATCTCAGCATATTCATTTTGGCTTTGCTGCTGGCTTCAGAGTCATGACCACCACTTCACAGATCTGTGCTTCACAGCGGTTTGTGTGTGTGAGATGTCTTTCTTATCAAACTACTGCACAGTTAATGACTACAAAACATTTAAGTTGTCAATAAATTTTGAAATTTAGCAGTCAAAGTTTGGTAGGTTCTCAATGGTTAAATTTACAACCCTTATCTCAATCTATATTCATCAAGGCAAAACCATTAGTAAAATGAAGTTTATTTTATACAATGTTATTAACAGAAAATTCATCATAAGAAGTTAAAGCTAATTGATGACGAATCTGGAAACATCAGTCAAAATTTGGCATGTAACACTAAGATTCTTAATAATTAGGTCTTCACAATTTGAAATTCTTCACAATTCCAACTTAACTCCCTGTTCTTATATAAACTAATTAATAATGATGAATTTGATAATTAAAAAAATTCCTGGTACTATTATACCTTGAGTATTACTCTAAATGATGGCACATGCTCATTCAGTGGGAAATATAATTATTAGCCCCATTTTAAGGCAGAGAAAACTGAGACATCATAGTTCGCTATTTGATACAGTCATATCAAGGATGTGGTAGAGCTAAGTTTGAAAGTGAGGCATGCTAGACCTAGGGTCCATATCCTCAGTTACTATGCTGCAAGGTAAATGAGAAGAAGCTCAAACACACATGCACACAGATACATACTTATACAAATACACATGCGCATACTCGAAACACACGTAGATACAAATGCACATGTGCAAGCAGGAAGGAACCCTGGACAGGGAAGGCAGTATGACCTTGAAGGCAACAGGGACCCTCTCTGGGCTTCTGCCTCTTCACCAGAGAAATGAGAGAGCATTTTTATACATGAAGTTACATTCTCACCTAGGAGTATATGGTTCATAGGTTCTGTGTATAGTACATGGTCTCTGCTTTTTCTTGGCATAATTTAATGCCACATCCAGGCATTTATATTTAGAGGAAAATACCAAAAGAAAATTAAAAATTAGCTTTAGGCTGTAAGTATTCCCACTTTGAATAGAGGAATAAGAGTTCTGCCTTCCTAGAATTGTCATAAGCACCATGATTCCTTAGATTTTTTTTGTTCTCTGTTAGGAATGTGAGATTATAACAGGTTTGAAGGATGAGCTAGAAAACCGGAAAGATGATAAACCCAGTGCTTCACAACATATACAACTGTTTTCACTTACATCATCTATTACTTGTGTTTCAGAGCATTTCCCCTTAGAACCAAGCCATAAAATACATTATTTCAACAGACATGAAAACTTGGGAATTATAAAAAAAGTAATCCTGTCCATGCCTATTAAAAGTACAAGATAACCAATGAGAGATAGGTTTATGATAAACAGTGCGGCATATTTCATCCCATAAACAGCAGTCTGCGGAAAGTTGAACTATAAATGCATTTCAGTCTTGCTCATAGTCGCTTTATCATTTGGCTTAATTTTGCAAAGCCATTATTTCCTATAAATCCATCATCATCACTACTGTCACCACCACAGGTAAGTGTCTCATATTCCTCAAGTTGCCTTCCTTCTAACTTAAAAAAATAGTTTATTCCCTCTTAAAATTATGATTATTTATTCAAACAATTAAAACACTTTTTAAAATTAATATATTTTAGTCACCTTGATGTAAGAACAGTTCTGGTTGAATTATTACACCTCAAACCCCTGTTTTCAAATGCAGAAAAAATATTTCACACATTCAAAAACTGTAAATTTTTGTAAAGTTAAAGATTTGTTTAATGCATTCACACAAAAATTGTTAGGGCCTTTAAGTATAATGTATTAATCTACAAATTCTAAGAGAATTCAAATTATAATGGTCAAAACAAGGTTTATTAATGCTGTCATGATCTTAACTTCTTTATATACAGAATTTCATAGTTTGCTGAAAATTATCCTCCATACTCAAAGTTTCAAACTGGACTGAGATTAATTATTGTTAGAAAAAAAGAGAAATTTTAAATCACTTTACAGTTATCCTAATAAATTATTCAAGAGAGTTATGTCAGAGAAAGTAGTAGAAACACAGAGCAGTTGGAGGATGGGAATGAGAAGTTTTAGCAACTGAACTTCTCTCCTTCCGTGTGATAAAGCCCTGAAAGCACACATGAACTCAGCCCCTGCCAGCACCGCGGTGTGAGACGATGATCTTACCCTCCTGGGCAAAGGCTGTAGAATGATCAAGGAACCGGGCAGCTGCCTGTCTAGATCTGGGAACCAGACCACTGCAGGAGAGCAGCCGCTGCGACCTGCCTGCTTTGCCGGTAGCTTCTTGACCGGGCCTCTGCGGATGCTAGGTGTCCCAGCAAGCTGGCTAGTAAGCCGAGACAGACCCAAAGACAAGCCTGTTACAAACTGGTTTGGTCACCACAGACTTTCTGGATCACCTCCTGGAGAGGACAACAAAGGCCAAAAGGACCCCTCCCCGATTGTTTTCTAAAGAAAAGAGTTTGACCCAGACGCCCACACAGGGCCAGTGCACAAAAGGCTCCACCCTGCCCAGGCAGCACCAGAGTCCTGGGCTCAGGCAACAAGGAGAGAAGCTATGGCAGGCCATACCAACGTTTTTGCTGTCACAAAAAAAAGTAGGCTGCTCAGCCAGACATTTTTTTTTCTAACTAAGAAGTGTCACATTTGAAAATAAAAACTGTGAAGGCAAGAGGAAATAATAGTTTTCTTTTCTTGGATGAAATGGAAGAGATAGTTGAAGACATCAAAGTGACACTTTGCCTCAGTTTTTTCACAGTGCATCAACATTTAAATAGTAGAGCAAATGACTTGGAATCCAACCCACAAATATCAAAAGGGTGCCATACGAAGGATACCTTAGCCAATACTGCCATATTCTGGCTACCTACTTATTTGTCAATTTTCTCTAAATGGCTATTGTTTCATTATATTACCAAGCTTATGTACAAAAAATAAATCTGTTGATTCTTTAATTTTCTTTTTCGTTTTAACTGCAGAACATTATGTTTTTATAAATACTCATTTTTCCAGGAGGCTGAATAAACTTCCCACAGAGAGGTTTAGAAAGAGAAAGAGGAAAGAGAGAGAGTGAGAGAGTGAGAGACAGACAGAGAGAGAGAGAGAGAGAGAGCTGTTTTCTTTTGTTCTGGGACTGTTAATAAAACCAAGATTTATGCAGGAACTGTCAGAGCCCTGGAGTCTGCAATGTTACTGCAGGTAGGTACACCAGAGTGCTTACTAAACCCTCATCACTTTACCGGACCAAGTTTTATAAGAAGAGCTGGGAGATTGCCCTGTGAATAAAAGGACCTGAGTTCAAATCCTCTCATCCAAATAAAAGCCAGGCTTGGTCACAGCTACCAATGGTCCAGCACTTAGGCAGAAGCTGGGCTGAGAGATTGAACCCCTGGTTTCTCTGACCAGCTGGGCTGGCTAACCTCAGTTCAGTGAGAGTCCCTGTCTGAAATAGTAAGATGAAGAGCGACAGAGATGCTTGCATCCTCTGATATCATGAAGACTGACATAGACACCCAACATCAGCCTCCGATCACCGCACCACACAGAGGATGGACAAGTGAACAAACTTCAACGGATCTCCTAAGATACCATCATGATATGTTTCTTTGATACTTTATGAAAAAAGTTTAAAACAAAAACTGACATCTTTCCAATCCCTTCCCCATGACTGTGGCTGGAGGAGGGGTGTCATCTTTAACTGTGTGGCTGCTGGAGGACTAGGTGGGAAGGTTTGTGGTAAAAGGAAGAGGTACGAGAGGGTAACAGGGAATGAATAAAACCACAATATATCACATATGTGTATGATGCACATGCAAATGAATGGAGACAATCAGGAAAGAAGAGGAAAGCAGACAACACACACACACACACACACACACACACACACACACAGTGGGATCTCTTCAAACCTTCCCTGTTGGGCTCAGAGCCACATTGCCCTGTGGGTCTGCTGCCAGTTTGGAGCTCAGCCTAAGCTTTGGGCAGTGACTGATTGGCTGAAATGTGGGACAGCTCCATTGTCACAGTCCCCCCCAAAAAAGGGCAAAGAGGACTTCTTCAGAACACAAACTTTCTCTCCCCCGCCAGGATCCCACTTGTGAATTAAAACCAACTTATACCAGCAGCTACATCTCACTTAGAATTAAATGCTAGCTGAAGTAGATACACTGCTAAGGCACTCAACACCATGGGAAAAAATAAGATCTATGGTAAGAAAGTCAGGGGAAATGTGAAGCATTTTAAGACAATCCCCTCCCCCCCCCAACACACTAACATTCATAGAAATTCAGAGTGGAGGATGGATTGGGGTGGGCTGAAAATCAGCGAGCTAGATACTGATGGATTAACAGGGTGTGTGTAGCAGCAGAGGAGCCGGAGAGGGAGAAATTAAGTGAGCGGGACTCGAGTTAAGAATAGCATTTCATTTGTGAAGCAGCACGGGCACAAACCTTACGGGAACGGGCAGCTCCTATTCAAAAGTGGTTGGAGAACAAGCCAGACAGAGTGGAACCAGAACGAGCAGGCCTTTGAATGAGGGTTACAAAGTTGAGTCTATATATTAATGGCTCCTGAGCAGTTGACTGGCTTGATGAAGAGAATAAAAAGTTCGGTATTCTGGGTGTAGGATGCCCTCAATTTCTGTGCGGGGAGAAATGATAATCAGACTCAAAATGTGCAAAATGTGAAGTTTCCATTTCATCAAGATCTTGCTAGTATGGATTTCACACTGAAATACTAAAAAAAAAACCTCACACTGAATCTACCCATCTATGTAGCTTTACATGTGTTGCGTGTCAACAACAAGGATGTTCTTTAACATACACAATCAGGTCCTAGAGGAGCAGAGAAAAATCTAATGATTCACCCATGTTTCTCAAAAAATCTGGCTCAGCAAAACATTTACACTTTTATATAATTTAACCCATTCTCCCTCATTTCCTCAGAGTTCACATTTTAGTTTGCAAAGTCCAATAGATTAAGCATTTTCTATACTAGTCTCCGTGGCTGATGCCAGATTCACCCTCTTTTCTAATGGTGGCACTCGCAGCCATGGGGCAGCATGCAGTTGATGACTTCTCTGCAAACTTTCTTATGAAGCTAACACAGCAACTATTATGGCTTCTGTGTTAGGTGTTCTTCAGCTTCTACTGAACAAAAGCGACTTTACTCTGCAGTCAATTTATACAGTGAGGCTCTGATAGACACTCCAGAGGAAAAGATTATTTGTAAGGTCTCATTTGACACTGGACACCTCAGAGAAGGGCAAGGAGAGGCACATGGGGTTTAGCACTGCCAACATGAGGGGGTGTCATCCGACACATCTGCAGAATCTTTACACAGAAGAACACACTAAACATATGACATCCCTACACTCTAATAGGGCAGGTATGGCTGTGCTCTCTGCACACCCCAGAGGAACCGTTTAAACACTCAGGAGAAGTGAGCTTGCGGGTCAGCTGTAACGACTGTTACAAACAGCGAGCCAGTGCATTAGGACACATTCTCTAGTCCAGTGTGAAGGCAGGAAGACATCAGGGCAGATCGGCACTGTCCTGAAAATTCTCACGAATCATCCTCCTGCCCACTGCTGTGAGAACTTTCATTACCCTCTTTGAATAGAGCAAAGCACAAAGTTGCACCAGGCACACTACTCCTGTGACAACTAAGGTCATTGTTAACACAGCACAAAATATGTCTTATTTTAAAATCAAGCTTTAGAATATTTCCAATTATACATGGGAGAGTTCCTGCTTTATTTTGGCTTAGTCCATTAAATATCCATAGGCTTGAAGTAGAAGAGTATTCATAAATTGAGATTACCTTATTACCAATTTCAATTTGTGGTTTATTTTCACCTGGAAATCCTATCTTCCTGATTATGTTACATATATGATATAATGTGGTATCTCACATTTTGCTGGGGACTTTTATTTGTGTGTGTGTTGGGGTTATGCCTTTGCCTAGTATGTTAGGAGAAGAAAAAGAGGCAATACCTGCCTTCAGGAAAGCGCTATCCTTATCCTCTAATGGGAGGAGGAAACACCAACAAGAGCTACGCAACACAAATTCATGGTGCCTAAGGACACACACTTGCACACACACCCACACTCACACATAAATGTATCTAAATGAATGAATGCACACTCATACATGAATAAGGAAATGTTAAAAAACAAAACAAAACTATATCTTCACATATATTTCCAGTGCAAAGAATTATTGTTCAGAGAAAATCAATGACATCGCATACATTTATGAATAAATGTTAGAAGTCATGTTTGAAGGAGGCATGAGAAACCGAGTACGTCCAAAGTTCCAGAGACTGGGGGTAGGGAGTGGCAGCTAAGAGGCTGGGAAAGAAGCTAGAAGCCAGGAAGGGCCTTGCTTGTATCCTCAAATAGAAGCTTCGGTTTCATGCTATATGTTTGGAAAAGCAATGTTTGCATAACTGCAGGCATCACTGTGGCCCCTTCTCCATTTCTCTGATGCACCAACTGGCAGCAACTACTACATCTTGTAGCTGATTATCTTTTGAAGCAAACCACCAAAGATTTGGAAATAAGATGAATAATATTTTCTTCTATCTACAAGAATGCTAACAAAATCTTTCATTATACTTAGCAGAAACAATAAGGTACATGCTGCTGTAATTATTATCTGAACATCTGTACTAATCTTACTTGTAATGTGATTCACTTAACTATAACTTCCAGTGCACAGAGGCATCAGGGCCATAGAAGCATCTATCTTCCTTTTAGAAGCAGGAACATTTTTGACCTGTTCAAAATATTTTTTAACTTGTATATGTGTTACCGTCAGGTCTGTACTGGTAACACATTGCATTATTCTAATTTTAAATTAATCATTTAATTGACATTTAAAAAAGAAACTATTAATATCTTACCATGAGAGGGAATGGAAAGCAACTCCAGGTATAAAAAACATTTTTCATGACTTTAGAGTTGGTAAAGAACACATCTCTGGCTGTCTCTCAGCCTCCCCCCTCCCTGCCCTGTCCTAATTTGCAGCATTCCACACCACTAGTCACGAACAACCCGGAGCTGCCTTTGGCTGGTCAATGAAAGACCGCCCATCACATCATGACAAATAGACAATCCCTTCCTCCCTCACAAGAGTGACATTATTCTGAGCACGTCTTCGCTCTGCTTTCATTGCTCTGCCAAGGTCCCCCTGAGTGGGAAGGGGTAAAAAGAAGAGAGCAAAAGATCCCACAAGTTGTCTAAGCTGTGTAGGGATGATTTGTGCCCTTAGTTACAGGATCAGACTGTCACAGCAGATCTGCGTTCAGGCCTCCATTACATGTGATAAGGGCTGACCTTCTTTACGTATTCACACATTATGAACTCATGGAGAGCAGGCAGGACACAAAAGTCCTTCAGATGTTCTGGACATCAATCAAACTCACAGCAGGGAGCCTGAAAACTTTTCTTCCATTTACTCAAGGAGAGGAAGGGGGACAAGGCAGACTTAACACAGTTTAAAGCTATTCCACACTACATTTGGGAAGACTATTGTTATTAAAGGCTACTGTTTAAAATGATTCTCTATAGTTACCTTAGCAACAACAAAAACCCCACACACAAATATAAACAGACAACCAGATTTTGTCCTGTCTTTAAAAATCTCAAAACTTTTACTGTAAATTAAGTCTCAATGGCCTTAGCAGATGGTTGTTTCCCCTCTTAAGACATTTTACTAAGAATGTATTTCAAAAACAAAGTGGAAATTTTTGTTTAGAAAAACTATACTTAAAATGTCTCTAAGACATTCACATAGGTAATAGAGAAAACACACTTTCAGGAAACACCGAGGACATACATATTAATATAAACTGGGCCGGCATTCCATATTCTGAATTGTTTTCCATTTAATACAAACACTGTTGTAAACATTAGAAAGCTCTAGTGGTACAGACTGGATACAATATACTCTGTTACAGACTGCACTATTGTTCTTCTACCATTGTACCCCATCACCGCATATACACACATAGCTCACTAACAGGATGTGAGGGAAATTTTGAAAAGAACAAATGAGTCCCAGATTATGTTCTGTAATATATAGCTACTGCCATTAAATAATTTCATCATCAGCACAAGCAAACTAATCAAGGCAAGATGCCTCAGAGAAGTCACTGATATAATGGTATCTCAAACCAAAATCACTTACCTAGGGAGCATAAACTACTTTTTGAAAACTAATGTCATGCTATGAATATGCATGACCTCTGAACGCCCACTTCTACACACACACACACACACACACACACACACACACACACACACACAAATGGTTTAAACAGCTATATATATGTAAATAAAGCAATGGACATTTGAAAAATTGAAAGAAAATTAAAGGCAACGAAGATGATATGACTACCAAGTACAATTAATTGAACTAATTTGTTAAGGAAAATGCTACAGAAGAAACAGCCAGCCTCTGATTTGTTTCCACTATGCACAGTCCATGTGTGGGTTTCCCATCAGTGTTAATCTACCAACAGACTATGAGGGCAAATTTGTATCTCGATCATAGAGATCATAGAGAATTGAGTGAGAGATGCTATCTCAGATCATTCTTACATTATTCGCTGAGGATAAAATTCTCCTCTAGTAACATGGCAAGAGCCTAGGCAAAAAACCCAGGGAAGACGAGTTTACAATTTCCCAATCAATGTAATGCGTGGAGGACCATGGTGTGGTGGTTATGGTGTGTTTTATGGGGAGCTCCAGCTATTTGTCAGGCCCCATATTCTATCCCTAATAGACTTCCACATCTAGTTCTCACCTTGTGTGGTAGGCAACCATGCTTCCATTTACAGATGAGAACATTAGGATTAAACAAATGGGATCTGCAAATAAGTAATGGACTCAGACACCCATGATTCACAGGTAAGGACCTGTTCTACAAAAGTATCTGAGGCAGAAATCGTCTCTTCAGTATGTGGAGGCCTAGGACACTCTGGGAGGCTGGGGAGATCCAATAATGGAGCAAAACTGATAGAACTTCTAAGATCTGGAGAAAAGAAAGGTTAGGTGACTGTATAGATCAGGAGGTTGACATCAAATCCCCTGAAATCCACGGAGGTGAAACAACGGGTCAGATAAGTCAGATGCATTTAGAGCTGGAACTCTTCTCTAGAGCATGTGAGTTATTTCACAAAATAATCTGAATGAAATACTTGTATTATCTTTAGCCTGGAGACATCTTCTGTAAACACTCTTCCCCACTTTCTCTTTAGCCATTCAATCAACCTCAGTTTTCAAAGGAGCATGAGCATGAGGTACATGGGATTTTGGAAACATGCTCTTTTCTTCCTTGAGATAAGATTTGTGTGATGGAAGGGAGGGGGCAGCATTACAGGCTTGGGGGAAAAACAAGATGAAGTAAATGGTAAAACAAAATCCTTACATTATGGAACTAAGGAAAAGGAAATCTAGGGATAATGACATCAGATACACCAAGAGATATGGCACCATGAAATGCAATCTTTAATTGTCTTGGGGGAAGACAAGAAACGGAAGCCCCATTCCTGTCTTGTAAGCAGCCCATCACATGGTCATTCCCTCATCAGATCAGCTTGCTCTAGCTTTCATTGCAGTCAGGATTCCAGTCAGAAAGAAAAAAACTTAGCCATGCAATGAGTTAGCCCAAGGATTTTGCCAAAGGAAACATTCAAATTCAACCCTAACCAAAATGAGTAAACCTTGTATTTATCCAGATGATTTAAGGCCTATTAAGACAGTCACGTGATCTAAACCATGCCCATCACTTCCACTGGGAGGTCTCTCAGAGGTTTATGGTGGAAACTCTTCACCGTACTCAGCACATCTCATTAGCACCTCCTCCAAGGATGTGTAAAGAAACAAGAGCACAGAGGCAGCCCAACAGGGCTAGCTGTTCAGCATTCGCTTGCTTAAAATATAGTTCCTTTCCGACGGAATGAAATGTACAGGAGTAGAAACTGACAACAGAACAAGAATAGCTACTTTGCTCTATGAACTTAGGTCACATCCCTTGACCTTGGTTTCTAGCTGCCGTACAATACCATCTCTTTGTGCTGATCTTCACCCTATCATTTTCTAGAAACAGTATAGGGGAATGAAATTTGAAGCTTTTCTAATTTGTTTACTTACATTAACTTCATGTTGAGCTACAGACAACATCAGAGAGATGAGATCCTACCACAACTAACTATGATGACCTTGTAAAGTCCTCTGGTGCCTGCCACAGTGAAGGCTTCTCCCCATGGCCTCACTTTTTCCTCTCATCAAATGCATCCCTCAAAGCTCTGTGATGTCGAATTCCTCAGCCTAAAACTCCGTTTCCAGACTGTCTAGTTTTCTTGTCATCTCTGCCAAATCTTGATTTCAATATGACCTTTGCCCTGGTGCCTACCATTCTACCACCATGTGTCACCACAACCATTCTCTACCCAGACGTTAGATCCCCTTCCCTGCTTTACTGTTGTTTTACTTAGCATAAAACATCTAACCACTATGCAACATATTTTCGATATTTTTTATTGTTTGCAATACATCTCCACCCAACCTCAATGGAAGATAAGAATGCCAAAAACATTCAGACACAGTAATATAGCAAGTGCTTGATAGGTCTCTGGCATTCCTTTGTCAAGTCCCAAGCCTTTGTGTCAGTAATTATTCATATCTCAATTACTTTTCCCTTGCAAGTCATACTTGTCCTCTGGTTTCTTCCTTTGCAAGTCTAATGAATTGCCCTTTATAAGATTCAGGGGTCACCTTTTCTGAATTTTCATGCTTTTCAAACCAGTCAATGCTGTGCACAATGATTACTGCCCTCCTCAAGATTCTCAGTCATTTGAAAGTAAATTGAACACCATCCAAGCCTTCTAGATGTCTAGAAGGCTTTCCTTGGGATTTTCATGGTGAAGACCTACTTATCCAAGCTTCTCCTTCCATTTACCACGAAACAGGTGATCGTGTTTCTTTCCCAAAAATCTTTTCATTTAAAAGTATACATACTATCTGAATCTACCTATCCTTATAGTATATGGCACTAAGTTTATATCACATTAACTACTGAGCTAAAGCTTTTCCTGAATGAACACTCCCTATTTTCAAATACAGCTGTAGATATAAATATCCCTATATTTTCTGCAGCAGTTCAAATCTGAACCCTGCCAGGAAGTAGTCACTGCCATTCCTTGCAGGATCCTTCTGAATGTTGGATACATTTGTTTAGTGAAGGGGAACTCTGAAAGCTCCAAGGCTAAAAATGCCAGGCACTCATTGTACTCACTTCTGTATGTAGGGTACGAGAACAGGACAGAAAGCCTCTGAGTGGTGTGTGTCTGTCCTAGGTGTTGAAACACACTAGCGAGGACCTCAGTGTATTCATTGTGAGTGGTGATTGTGGAAGCAGTGACCATACTCGGTGTCTAGAGAGCAAAGACACCAGTCCCCAGAATGACATAAAACATGAAGTGAAAGCAACATCAATTAAAACGCACAAGGAAAGTTCTAGAAACTATGACATTACTAAAGGAAGGTACTTTAATTATTCCTCTTGGGTTTGTCTCTCCCAAACTTGGTTCTCGTATCTTTCTGGAGCTTCTATGAACTAGCAATTATTCTCTGAATAAGCTTCATTTTTACTTAAATCAAGCATGATTGATTTCTCTCACTTTCAACTGAAAAACATTAAAAGAAATACACACAAAACATTTTAAGATTTTTTTTTGGAAAAGGGGTACAGTGACTTTCCTTGATAATGAAGATCAGCAATAATTTGATAGCAGAGGGTGAAAATGCAGAGGCTCTTGTCTTTAGTCCATCTGCCACTTTAAATGTAGATAACACTGCCACTTTCCTATTTCATAATTAAAGCCTCTCCTTCCATTTAGTGTAAACACAATTCCAGCCACAGGAGACGCGAATGACCAGTTCAAGTTCAATGGTTCACTGCACATGGATATCTATAAATACCCCTTGACAGTCTTGGTAGTATAATGAACCTTGCAATTACTCAGCAGGCCATCACCACAGTACCATGAACATAAGGCTTCCAACCTCAAAAAGAATTTATACAAACAACACCAACTAACTGCTAAAGTTCACAGACAGCTTTTGGAAGTTAATGAAATTGCAACAGTTCCTCTTAAACACGCATACATTTTCAGGCAATTTCCCCTTATGCAACTATATGTATGGGAAATAATTAATAAAGAAAGGTGTTGGCATTATATACAATCTGGAGATTCCAATTAGCAGACCACTCCTTCAAAATGACACCAGTTAATTCCAGCATGGGATCTCAGAGGGGAAGGGCCTTTTGCCTTGTTTTTAGGAATGTCTCCCACCATTCTGTTTGGAAATGCCCTGGGCCTTCTGTTGCCTCTGCACTAACGAGATCTTCATTAGGCATAGTCATGTAAATAATAGTCTGCTTTCTTTAATTCTTGGGCAGAGCTACTTTTGCCACACTTTCTGGTGTAGTTGAAGTTATCCAGTAAAAATGAATGGGCAGATCAAAGACCATGAACACCAACACCAAGAAAAAGTGTAGAACACAGCAAACATTTCATGTGTGAATCTATAGACAAAGACGTTCCTCCCACTAATTTAATTATCTCTGTGTGGGGATAAGCGTAAGACAGACAGTGAAAAGAAATATATTCTATTTAAGATTGTTTATTTTCCAGTTGATAAGTTAAAACAACCCAAGTGCCAAGGACACTGGGCTATGTTTAACAAGGGGACTTGGGGTTATTGCATCTAAATAGTTACCCTGTGCTATCTACATCACAAAGACTTTCCTGTACTGTGGGCATTTTTAGAATAGGTTCCTCAGGAGGGCTTGACATTTATCTTCCAGTTCAGAAACAGAAGTGAACAACAAAGCAAGCAGAGTTCTCCCCTCCAAATCTCACCTCAAAGAAAAGCATTCAGCATTCCGTGATGAGATATGAACAAACTTTCATTTCTCTGCCACACCTTAATCAGATAGTGGGTTTGACATTTCAAACTCCAAGAAAGGAACTAGTAAAACGATTGGTATTTCTACTTCTCACCCACCTTTGATTTCCTTTAAGAATGGTATTTACTTGACTACTTTTTAAAATTAAATGCTTTTCTGATAATTTCAGATATGAGAATACTATATTGGCATTATTTCCACCCCTCAGCCCCCCCCAATTCCTTATACACTCCTCTATCTCAAATTCACAACCTCTTATTATTAATACATGCATACATGCACACATTTAGTATTTCCTATATGCATATAGGCTTAGGACTGATCACATAGTATTGGATAACCTATCAGGGAACACATCACTGGAGAAAACTGATTCTTTGTCATGGCAGCCATTCACTAATTTTAGTTCTTCATTTAGGGATGAAACCCGGTAAAATCTTGCTCTCCATGTCAGCACATCAACTGATATCACCATTTTTCAGTTTTTGTTGAGGCAGTCATATCGTTGAGATTTCATGATTGTGGTTGCCTTGTCAAGTCTAGCAGACACTATTTACCTGATCTTCTGTCTTTTACAATCATTCTATTCCCTTTTCTGCAATGTACCCCGAGTCTTAGGTATAAGGGGTTCTACGGTAGATCCATCAGTTGGGACTGGTCTCTCAACCAAACTTAGCCTCTGCATTTTAGCAAGTTATTGACGTCTGTTAGATTCTCCATTTTCTATGAAAAATAAGCTTCCTTGGTGAGGGATGAAAGCTACACTAATTGTGAGAATGAAAATAAGTATTTGGAAAATGTTAAAATATTATACTACTTTAGAAAAATGCAGTAGTGGTTTTCCTCTGAGGTCTTATGACCTCTCTAGTCATGAGTAGTTGGTTATATTTACAGTACCAGGCATGAATTCCCTCCTATGTATTGGTTCTTAAGTCGAATTAGACAGCTCTTGGTTACCTGAAGATGACAATGCCACTATTGCACTACTGAGATCTTGCAAGGCCAGTCACTGCTGTGGTTTGTAGGCTTTACAGCTGAGTAGTACCATTAAATTCTTTACTTTCTTGGGAGCTTGAATAGTGCCATCCGCTATAGGATAGAGAGAGAATCCATGGAAGAACCAAGTCAGTTCCAGGCCTATTCCTCCAATAATCCTATGGTCAAAGTCTGTGGTTTCTTCAGCAATAGGGTCTCACCTTCAAGTTCTGAGAGGTACCCAAGCAGTGGCAATAATCTATATTGCTTTTGGTGTCCCTTGAACATCCCTAACCAACAACTGATGTTTGAAATGTTTTGGGGGTATTTGTTTTATTTTTTAGTCTATGGCTCTCAGGGCACCATTATACCCCATGTGGTATAACATCATTACAAATATAAATACACACACATATGTATTATCACGTATGCATTTTTAAGCTTATTAAATAATGTTTTTCTGTGGATTTTTCAAACATCCTGAGTGTTATTCATCCCTCTCTCCTTCCCCTGACCACTTTCAATTTTCCCTTCATAACACCAGTATCCTAATATCCCCTCTAGTTTTGATTTTTAATAACAAAAACTCCAAATAATAATAGGAAACATTACTCTAGGTTTGTAAATAATTCTTCTTATCATGTTCTACATACAAGGTTATTTGGGTTTCTGATCTGAAAGGAGTACAATTTCTTAAAGGGAAGTCATAGAAAAAAAACTAATTGAAATACAGGTAACTCCAAACATTAATGATATGGTAAAAACATATCAATATTAAATTTATACTATGTTATGGTTTGGAGATGAAATATACATGTGGATATTGGTTGAGGGCTTTGTAGCCAGGTGGCATTACATAGTTATGGCAGTTCTGGATACCTTAGGATTTGGGACATAGACAGAGGAAGTAGATCCTTAAGGGTGGGTCCCTGAAGGTGTCTTGTCCCCTGTGCCTTCAAGTCTATTTCCCTGCTGCAGATGTGCAGTGCTCTGCTCTATAACTTCCCCATCATAATAGATTGATACCTTTGAAATCATGAACAAAATAAATGATCCCTCCTGCTAAGTTCTTTCTATCAGGTACAAAGAAATAATTACTACAGTTTTAAAAACTCTAGCTTTTATTTTAAATTAAAAGTATAGACTTAAAAAATAACTATAGCACATTTAACAATAAGAAAATCATTATTAGAGATAATTCTCATAATTACCAACTTTGATCTAAAACAATGTAAACATGGTAAAAAAGGCTGGAAGTCTCAAAAATCTGGCAATATTAAGGGAAAGTTTTCCCCAAGAGAATAAATCATACTAGTGATAATATTGACAACATAGGACACCAAATGGAAACAATAAGATTCATGTTTAATGTGAGCAGTCTGTAAGGAAACAAAGGTGTTTTGTAAGAGGCAGAGATTTACAACTGCATTTTGAGGCTTTGGCTTTCTATAATTGGAGTATTAATATGAATGCTGTAATTTAACATTGAATCATACATATGACTTAATACGAAAAATTAAGAGATTATGATCTTCCATATAAGACAATAAAGTTATGTTCCAAGTTCTACACAAAGAACAGAGACATGTTGTGCTCATGGATCCCAGAAGCAGCCCTGGCATAATGACAAGCTTATGTGTATCACATAAGTGCAATAAAACCTAGGCCAATTTGAAATACGTTAAATATCTTCCATCTTGGCATTATTAAAACCATGCAAGTCCTTCAAACTCACATCAAAAATAGGAGCCATGTTCTTTATTTTGATAAAGGATTCTGTGATATATGGACAATTAGAAAAACATTCCATGAAATGAGACTGATCCAAGCTCTATCACAAATACTAATTTAAAAAAGTGACACCTGAACCTAATGAAGGCAGTAACGTGTTGGAAAATCTCTGTAAGATTTAAATGTTGACTCTAAACTTCTTTTTCTCATAATCCTGACTGGTACTAAAACATAGTGATGGAGTAATTGCTCAGAACTCAATAACTAGGTTAAACAAGAGATGTTTTTTCCTCTCACGAGTATACGAGGGCTTTCTTGAGAACTTTTCTCAGGTCTCATAACCAAGCTCATATGCAAAGACCCCAGATCAAATCATCATCAAGCCGGAAGTGCTCTCTCAAAGCATGAAGAGATAGTCATTGAGCCTTCAGTACACACGGTATACAGTGTGTAAATACAGACTCAATATATTAGCTGCTAGAATTATCACTGTTAGGGTAGGTAAGTGTTTGAGCCTCAGGCGCAAAGTCACAGAATCAGTACTCCTAAATTCAACAAAACTATCATTAAGGGGTATCACCCTATTGGATTTTAATATATATCTGATGCGGCCTAATGAAAGTGTCATTGACTTGTGCTCATAGAACCAAATTCTACTGAATTTTGAGTAGGACATTTAATCCCCCTAAGCATAAATTCTTGCCATAAAACCAAACTCCCCTTATGATTTGCAATACTTCCACACTGAACAAGTGCGTTCTAGTTATAATTTGTTTGATGTCACATAAAATCGAAGTTCACACATTAAAACTTACATACTAGCTCACGCATATATATAAGCCTGCATATATTAAAATACCTTTGGTACCAGAAGTTTCATTTCTGAACAGATGCATCCTAAAACTTTGTTACACAATGCATATAAATACATTTAAAAAGAAGTCTAGAAGCCCAGTTATCACTATTTCGAGATCTGAGTCAAGTTTAAGGTTCTGTGACATAAGAATTGGAAAGAACATACAAATATGAAACATTTTACCACACTAGAAGTTTATTGTCAGGCATGTGCTTGTAGGAGAAGGCAAAGTCTCTGAGGGAAGGGTAGAAAATTATGGAGAAAAGCTGTGGGCTGGATGCCTGATGAAGTGGGAAAGATTTAAGTTTATGTTTATTTTAAGACCTATAAGCTTCGTGTCACCAATGAGAAATAGTCTCACATTAAGAAGAATTAAACTGGGGAAAATTTTAATATGAAGCATAAATAAAATTACAAGACTCTCAGCTTGTATTTTAAGGTTTTCAGAGGAACATTCCAAACCAAAAATGTTACAAAATCAAACATTTTTTGAGGTCTGACATGACACTACAAGTAGAAAATTCCACACATAAAATTCTGTGATGTTCTGCACTCAAAATACAGGTGTGCAAGAAATACTGTATAAAATTACCTTCAGGCTACATGTATGAGGTATACATGAAGCATAAATAAAATTTCAATATGGGACATGATTCTCACACTCAAAAGATGTCCTTATCTATATGTAGATATTCCAAAATCCAAAAGAATTCTGAAATATCCCTGGTCATGGGCACTTGGATAAGACATAGCTTGCTCTGAATTTCAGGAATAAAGAGATCATTTGTAGCTTCTTTAGCATGCGGCCTGGATGACTGGATGCTCTTCATCCTTTACCTCTAACGTGAAGTTCCACAAAGGATTGGAAATCTCTAACACAGCCTTCTAAACTTTTCATATTTGCAATGCCTTTATACTGGGAAAACTTTTACATGACCCACGTATATATATAAATATAAAACAGGTACACAAAACAAATTTTTACTAAGGACAAATCATAAAGAATTTTACTTTGAGACAATTCTTTGGTATACATATTTAACTACCTATCAAGGGGAATATTAATAAATATTAACAGAAAATTGTATAGTAATGAGATAAGTGTACTTGAATATATTTGCATAAGAAATTAAATACTGGTTGAATAGTTGATAATGTAGGATATAGAGTCAGCATCTTCAATTTTTTAAAAATTTGGTTAGCATTTTAATTATTAAATTGTAATGCTGAGAAGTTAGTTTCATAAACACATATCACAAGGTGGTAGAGGTATACAAGAATTGATTTAGAAGTGTTACTTTACTTTGATTAATTAAATTTGGTTGATATTTAAATGAAATAAGGAAATACTAAAACTTTTTCTTAATTAAATTCCATTTCTATAGGAGGATAAACTTTGTATGCACATGAAAACCCTGCCATTCGTAGCACATGAAAGTCTTGAATTTGAGTTCTGCTGTTGAAGGCGTGCTTACTGTCACTCCCACCATGACAGATAACATAGTGCTGTGTGCACATGGCTTGTTTCAGCTTCAGTGAAGTCACAGGAAACAGCAGTGGCAGACTCTGAAAGAAATACCTTGAATTCATTACATGTTGGATTTTGAACTCATTTTGAGCCTGGCACAGTCAGAAACCTTTTACTGTTACCAATGTTTCATGACCCCTACATTCAGTGACATCACCATTCCCATGTTCAAGATCTAGTTAGAGAAGGTTGCATGGCTTGCAAGTCTTTCTTCCAACCAAACAGACAGAAAAAAAATTGTTTGATATTACATCATTTTCGGTCACTTAAACTAACAGAAGTTTCAAGACATATACAATTTAACATCACTTTAATAAAGTTTTAATTAAAAACTCAACTATACTAGTCTTTTTCTAAACTCAAATTTCAGGAACTACATTAATGCAATGGATTCTTGGTACATGAATTTGGAAATGTCATAGAAATACAAACATTTTCCCCATCATGTAACATAACATTAATATTATGGACTAGGCATATTCTCTGAACTTTTTATAGAAGTAACATGCAGGGTTGGAGAGAAGCGCATGGTTAAACAGCTATTACCCAAGCTGAGAACCCAAGCTGACATCTCAACATCCACTTTAGGCTGCTCACAACTGCCAGTAACTCCAGCTCCAGTGGATCCAACCCCTTCCTCTAGCCTTTGCAAGCACGATACACGTGTACTCAAGCCGACACTCATATGTTACGGCATAAACATAATTAAGAATAAATCTTCAAAGAAAAATTAACACATAAAAAAACCCAAAGGCCACATAGAATTCAATTTCACATCTTATGTCTCAAACTGAACATCTTCCAAAATCTAGTGGAGGTGGGGTTATCTGTGCGAAATGATTGCAAATGCCCTCCACAATCGTTCAAAGAGAAGCACACTCTGATTGCACTATAAGAATTAATAATAGAGCCAAGAAGTTACTTATTTACTATGTTCAGAAAATCCCTGATTTGGAACATTCATCTAGCTGTGGTGCCCCAAAGACATTTTCTAAAAGCTAATACTAAGCCTTGTGTCCAAATGAGGGTTTTCATATTTTCTTTCCCATTAAACAAAGTGTTCCTTTAAAAAACATATGGCCCTGTGCTCTGAAAGAAGTTTCAATCAGCATCTATTTTTAGACACAGGTTTCCTTATAAAATGTACCACAGCCACAGAGCTGAATGAGTCCCCGTGTTCCTGGGAACAAAGCCTCTTGCCATCCAAGTTCTCTGGGGCGCCCCTAGCCAGGAGCATGTCTGATTTCTTCTCTCCCAGGGATCACACATGAAAACACACTAAGCTGTTTTCTGACACGTTATTCTTCATTACCTAGCAAGCTATTTTCAGAAATATATATGTGAGAGAAGCCTTTCCCATCACTCATATGGGTCCTTAAAAATAGCATGCTTCGCCAAGGGCACCTGAGAAGGGGCCCAGCCAAAGAACAAACATCTGGGGCTTTTTCAGCCAAGACTCACAGTAGGACTGGGGTCCATTCTACAATCTCACATATTATAGACTTAGAAATATTTTTATAATCTCTAATGAACATGTCATGTATAGAGTATACATAAAATACTACACACTTTGTTTTTTGGTTACAACTTTTATAGCATTTCTGTCCATTATATTAGTTGCCAGGTTTAAACTCCTCTTAAAAGCTCTGAACATAAAGCTACTTTACAGCAATTAAATGTTGTAAAGCCTGATTCAACACACAAAGCTGCATTTACATTGTGCTCTTCCCAAACCAAGCCAGTACTGTGCTTCCTCCCATTGTGTTCATAAAAGTAGTGGGAAATGAAAAAATCCCTATAAAGGAAATGCAACTGATATTTCCATGATATCTGAGATTTTCCCCTTCCACAGATCACTTTTTTCTTTCTAAATACAACTCCGCAAAAAAAAAAAGTATTAGAAATGTGTTCTTGTTAATGACTCCACACAACCCAACAGGTGGTCACATATGACATTCTCTTCATAGACAACACTTCTTCAGGGGGTGTTCTCACCACCCAGCGATCGTGAGTACAACAGTGTTTTATCAGAAGGGAGAATCACTTAGAGAGGTCTCCCTGTGCCCGCAGCACTGGATAACTTTTGGAAAGGGGACAGGGTTTAGAACTCCTGCCCTCCTCCAGCAGGTTTCAGCAGAGTTGCTTCGCAACAGTAAAAATAAAAAACATCATCAGATAATAAATACCAACCATCCCTCACATGGCAAAACTACTCCTGGACTTGGAACCACAGTCTTGGTGTAATGGATTTTCATTTTAATTATAAATGTAAATCAATACATATTAAGAGTCTCTGCTTAATTTCAAACACCACCATGTTCCATTATCATGTAATAAATGACAAAAAGCATAGCATCTAAGGTTACATAATATTTTCTTAATCATTGGTTTGAAAGAATTTTATTAAAGTATCAAAAGTATAAGCAAATATTTCCAAAAATATTACCTAATTAAATTGTTGCTCTTTCCTATTTGAGAAAGATTTGCTTTGGGTTTAGTCTGGCCCAAATGGAATAAGCACAGGAAGTTTGATCTGAAAAGTCAACACAAACCAAGTCTTAGAAATGGGTCCTCGTGTTATTTCCTATCACAGCTTCTGTTTGCGTACACTGGAATTCGTATAAATGGAGTGTTATTTCCTTTCTATTAAGTTTCAAGGTATTAACAGCCAAGGAGGGTTTTGTCTTGTTTTTGTTTTTTTATTCTTCCCCCCTTTCCTCTCATTCTCCACAAAGAAATATGCATTGTATGGGTCACAATTTTAAGACTAGTTAGCAAACTTCACAACTATTAATGTCATGAACTTATTTTTACCTAATTCTATTCCTATACTTGAAAACATAATAACCTCTTTGAAGTGGAAATGAGAGAAATATGCACCTTCTGGTAGGCACCGCATTCAATAAGAATCATTTATCTGGTCATTTCACAGCTCAGTCCTGAAAATTCTTAAGCAAAGCAGTTCCATTTATTTTGATCTCCTGTCTAGTTGCTTTCTTCCAGGGAAAACACTACTCTAATATTTTCATCCATTAAGGATTCTTAAGTTTAAATATCTCTATTTAAACAAAATTTCTTATTTGCACCCGGGGGGAAAAACACAACTGTAGCAATATATTTTCATAGTCTGGGTTGAGAGGCAGGTGTCTACTATTTCTTTTCTTCTTTTTGTTTTCTTGTTTTAAACAAGCACAAGATTCATCCATTAGTCCCTTGTAAACCTAGTAGTATCAGCAGTGGCTAAAAAGGAGGAGAAAGAGAAAAAAGGCCTGACTTTTTCATGCAATGTGTAGCAGGATCTGGGAGTTGCAAAACTGTCCTTGACCAGTGAACTTTCAAGTGAAAAAACCTGCAGGAAGTTCACATACCCCAACTGCACATTTCATTGTAATTAAAAGGAAGATTACACAGGTCTTGCTGACCAGGATTATCAAGATAGAATGGGGCCACCTGCCCCTGACTATTCTATTAATTAGCTTCGAATCCAAGGTGCCAATTAACAATCAGCCACACAAAGGACCAGCAAACAGGACCCCAGCTGAATCTGAAGAGTAACTCCAGTTCAGGATTCTTCCCTCCACAAACACTGATTTTTCTGTGTAACCCACAACTGCACTGTAGACTGCTTCTTTTTGGCAGCTTTGATAAACAGAAGTTCTGTATCTTTATTTTAACTTTATCTCATGCGCATTAGTATAATGATGTCAGATTCTCTTGAACTGGGGTTACAGACAGCTGAGAGCTGCCATGTGGGTGCTGGGAATTGAACCCATGTCCTCTGGAGGAGCACTCAGTGCTCTTAACCACTGAGCCAAAGTTCTGTATCTTTAGGTGGCTTTTCAGCTATATGTACTATTTTTGCATTATAAATTAGAAACCTAAAGTGGTTCATATGAACTCCAGGGAACAACTAGAGCATTGTGTAGCCAGCATTAACAACTGCCCCTGCCTCCCGGATACAAAACAGAATTTTATGGACTTAGCAGTGCACTTTTTAAGAAGTGAGTAAGTGGCTTCATTATTCATTTCTTGCAACTATTATTAGTCACTTTTAAATCTGACCATTCGATCTTTTTAACAATTAATTTTGAAAACAATATAAGTACTGCTATACAATTCCTAGTTTGATCCATTCTGTTATAGTTATGTAATTCTACTCTCAGGTGATATGTTCTTAAGAAAAAAAACAGTAAAAATGCAAATTACTAGCAAATTCACAAAGTAAAGCTCCTAACATTGCTATATGCACAAAACATACTTATATTCTTTAATAATTATTTCCTAAACTTTTATAATAGCATTTAATTTACTAGATGGAAAGTGATTTTATTGAAAAGATAGCATTTAAATCAAAGCTTAGAAAGGATTTCCCTCCACAGAAAGCATCACCCACTTGTCAGGAGAGTAGTATTTTTATGCTAGTATATGAGCATTACTCGAGAGTGGCACACTGTACACAATGTTCCCACACTGTAGGACAGGTGTCTCCCAGCAACACTATGTGCAAATCTTGATGGATAGGACATAGAACTTTGATCTTAGAGGAAAATTATCCCAGGGCCATCTCAAAACCACAATTCCCTACATGTGCTATAATATGCACTCTGAAAACTGGGAATATCAAAATCAAAGTAGTAATGAGTTTAGAGTACATAGTTTAAAGGGCACACTGAAATTCAGGTGTTAAGTAGAAAGATTCATATGCCTCAAAACTCCTCCAAAATGACCTGTGACTGACAGCACTTTTAACTAACTTGGTAATACAATGCTTTCTCAGCAAGAATCTGGGGATGGGGTAGCCCAAGAACTTGAATTTTTAATAATCACAGTTGATGGTCCACAATCATAGCCCAAAACATATCAAGGAAAACTTATTGGTGGCCATCTGAGAAAGAGGTGTCACCTCCATGCAAAAAGAAGTTCCTTGTGGCTCAGTAACAAGTCCATAGAAATAAGATACAGGTCACTGGACCATGGCCCTGAAATACCAGTAGTAACTTCGCCCATTGCAATCTAACTGGGATCTGGCCTTTTGATTTCACTTTCCTTCGAGATACTCAGCACTTAAAAGTTCACTATTGCCAGGGAGAAGAAATGCATGCCTTGCTGAAAACCAAAGAGAACCCTTGCCCATTCCTTTTTTGAATATCTTTGGGTGTGCACAAGGAGTTTGAGGAGAGACACAGAAAAGAGCAGCTATGTCTTGTGGGGACAAAATAAAGATCATCTTGACATAAGAAATTAAATAAGAAGTGCTTCCTACAAAGTCATCAAATGGTTTGAAGAAGAGATTGAAGGAGCAAAGTAGGAAGTAAATCCTTTTTCCTACAAATTGTGTGTCTCACCAAAACCAGAACTCTCAAGAATAAACCATATCTTCAGTGGATGATGACAATCATTTTGAATCTCTGCTACACTCAGTTAATTGCTAGAAAATGTTTTATGTGTATTTTTCTATTGTGGGTAAGAGTGTATAGTTGTCATCAAAAGAAGACCAATATTTTGTCAAGTATTTTAATAGTGCTTTAGTTCACTCTGTCTAACTTCCAAATGTTTTAAATATGGTCTCTAGTTCTCCATCGCACTCTTGCCGCAGACCTGGGAAACGTTAAGGGCAAGAGTATATCCAGAAACTGCTTTGAGAAAGCATGCTATCCCCCCTCTCTCTCGTGTGTGTATTTGTACAAATTCAAAATGTTTCATGTATTTCTACCTAGACCACATCCCCGTTAACATTCAAGAAGGAAGAGTGAGAAAAGTATTATACTGACTCAAATATATGCCAATCTCCAGTCAGAGGGACAAGTGGAAAATACAAAGAAAATTCATTTACCCTGAAGGGAAGCAATGGGAGGAGCAATGCCTGGCAGAACCACAAACAGTATCTATCCTACTCATATGTTCGGTATGCTGTGTATGTTTGCATGGGTTTAAATAATGAAGAAATCCCTATTCCAAAGCAGAACAATATTTTAATAGTGTGTCAGGTAATGAGGATCCCCCCAAAACTATTACAAAATTCATCAAGTTCTAGTTTATAAAAATCTATTTTAGGATGTAAATCCAAAGCACACCAATAACTATTTATAACCTGTTACATCACAATCCTTTCAACTATTTTACACTTTGAATGGATCTGTGATCTGTTCCTACTGCTGTAATGCCATGGTTTCATCATCTAGAAAATATGAGCTACTGAGTCAAGAGCGTCCAAGCAGAAACACATTTCCTTATACAACAACAACAACAAAAATGTCATATCAGGTAATGCCAGTATCGATACCATCGAAACGATTTAAATATCTGAGTGCTCTCAAGGTCTTTATAGCAGATCTATGAATAAGTCCCAAAGACAGGGATTCCACTTTAAACCTCACATTTTTTAACAGCAGAAATATTGCCATTTATTTCTCTTTTGTAGCATTCCCTTCTAGCTCATTTTCAGAAAATATTTACATAACATCAAAGTAAGAATTGCCATAGTCTGTCTGCCATATTTTCAAAATGAGCTGAATTGAAATGGTACTAGTTTAGCAGGAATTGTCTGAGTAAAAGCATTGTTCTTCAAGGAGTAGCCCAAAGACAATGCCTATTTCCACCTAATCACATGGAATATTAAAAGGGCATGACAATAAATTGGATGTTTATTATTTTATAAGGACATGTACAGTTAAAAGCCCATTTTCTGACAGCTGTTCTTATTTTAAATGGCAGAATACCAAGGCATAGTGTGGCTTGGTGCCAAGACTTTGGTCAGTGCTGAGATGCCAGTACTGGAACTTAGTGCTACTCTTGAACTACTGAAGAAAGTAATAAAAGAATGAAAAATTAAATATCATTGAGATTTTTACCAAAAAACCCCCAAAACCCAAAAACTCAGTCTCAAAACTTAAAAAAAAATCCCTAAAATATTTTGAGACACCCCTCACATACCCCAGAGCCATTGATTTAGATGCCTTTCCCCCCAAGACACTAGGGATCTCAGGGGAACAAATAGTTCTGCAGAATACAGAAATGTCCGGCTCTTAGTAGGATGTCTTCTGTAGTGTTTGATAGAAAGACAACAGGAAAATGACATCATTTTACAAGCACCAGCACTGACATCAGGAACCTGGAGGTAAACTATCCCTGTGACAACAATCTACAAATCTAACTTCATTTCTAAGAATTAATCTTCCTTATAACAACACGACAGAGAAATAATAATTCAGATGTACCAGCACTGAAATCAGTAACTCAGGGGTATATTATACCTAGTATTAATAATCTATAATTTAACTTCATTTCTAAGAATTAGTCTTCCTTATGACAAACAAAAAGGAGACAGTATGCTTTCATTTGAATTCTGATGACAAAAATTCATAGTATATCCCTAGCTAATGCAGAAAAATAAATCATGCCCAAACACTACTTTACAGCAATGTTATGGACTCTTGTGTTCTATATCCTACAATATAAACTGAAGAGGAATTCTGACAGCTTTTGTTAGTTTAATATTAGCTAGATTTTGACATAATATTGTCATAAATCCATCAATTTATATAAGTGAATTTTTAAAATTATTTCTTAAACAATGGTGACTGAATTCCAGGAAAGCTTATTTTTCTCAAACTAGTTTTTCTGAGTAGCTTTGAGACTGAATGTTTTGAGTGGAATTAATCACCTGTAAGAGAGCCTAGCTCCTGAATTTGTGGACTGATTAATATTTAATGAATCAACAAATTACAGAATTCAAATGTATGAGGCACTATAGCACTGATTTGAGAATTGGATGGCCCATATGCCTGATGCTTATTTGTATCCTCAGATGGTGCAGAATATTTTACTCATTTTTCAAAAAAAGAATTATTTACTATTTACAATTTGCCAGGCAGCACTCTGAGGTTCAGACATACTGTTAAAATCAAGACACTCCCTGCCTAATTAATTCATCACCATAGCCTTTCTAACAACGCAAACATAGCAGCAAAATTCTCAAAACCCTACACCAACAAGCCATTACTTATCAAATATATCACCTAGATCTGCTGTGACATCTCCATCTGAAGCTTGGGAAGTATCTGATGTGGTATCCAAGGCTTAAGTCAATGACAGCAGTTTCCACAAAGGCAGAAAACTAACCACACACATGGAGTACAAGATATATTAATCTTACAGCATAAAATAAATACAATGCACATCTCAGCCTGCATGCAGCAGGACGCCAAACAGAACCTTCTACTTCACTACTTCTTTGTCCTTTTTACTTCTTCTAGTCCATGTACCAACTGTACCACTCTAGAAGTGAGCAGTCTCTAATCTCTCCTTACCATCTTCAAGAACACTGTATACCCCTATAAAGAGCCTGTGTAAGACCTGAGAACCAGGGCTGTCCCGGTACCTGTTTCCTCAGGCAACTTAGCACAAAGAGCTGGCCTGGGAGGCTTCTCTGCATGGGGTGGGCTCTCATCTGTGAAGCTTATTCATGTGGGTCTCTCAGTACTCACCAGTACCTGTAAGTCAGCCAAAGAAGCAAATGTCCATGTTTTCTCAACGGAAAATCAGATAAAAATGATTTATCCAAAATAAAATCAGCTGGAGGAAATACACTGGGAATTGGCCTCTCAGCACTCAAAAAAAATTAACTATAAAAACAAAAGTCTTCTTTTACATACTTGAACTGGACAGAAAAACAGTCACTGTTTCAGAGAAAAATAACCTTTGAAATTCGCAGTCAGTAAGTCTGTTACTCTACCTTGTGTATCATCCTAACTCACTGTGAACACCGTACAAAGTTTTGTTTATCTGACGACATTCCATAAATCAGCACAAGACAAAAAAATTTTAAAGTATCAATAATTTTGAGTATACTAAAATATTACTTTTAGACCTTTGAAATTGTTTTAAATTGCCTCCCAAGAGTTCTGTCGAAACCACTTTCTCCTTGTATCTGAAAAGTACCTATTCCTTTCCACGGGAGAAAGGGTTACTAACCCAAACCATGTTAATTATTAAGAAACTCTTCTCAGAGATTTTAGTTCTTCCTCCAAGAAGTATTTCATTATAGCATTTTTGTCCAAATGCTTATAACCCTGTCTGAGTTATAAAAGTCTATATTTAAGATATAGTAAATGAAAGACAGATGTGTAAAGCATTGGGTTCACAATGAAGTTGTAAATACTGCTAGCACTATAAATTTTGTGATTCAATTTAGTCTATTTATGCAATAAGGGTATTTACACAGCTGGCAATGCACCAAAAATAACTGTCACTATGCCAATATTAATTCCAAATCAATATTAATTATAAACAGCATAGGTACTGTTATATCAAAGTTCATAAAGGATAGATGAAGTATGCATGCTTAGGATGAAAAAAATGGCTCATTCAAACACATGCCAAGTCATTCTCTCCTGGATTAGTCACACTGTGACTTACTGATAGAATTCAGAATTTATTCACCTGTGAATGTGGACAAATTACCACCTCACTTTCTCAGTTTGTGTAAGACATATACCTCCCTGACATCCTAAATTTAGGGGTATTTTTGTACATTCTGACACAGACTTCTTTCATTGATTGCTTAGTTCATCTGTCAAAGATATTCAGGAGAACAGCTATTCAAACCTCATCATAGGACAATTTATGTTAATTCAATGTGTTAAGAAGAAGAAAAACAGAAATGATGTAAAACGTTTATTTCAGTGGTTAATGGACTGGATTCTATGAGGATTGCCTTAGGATGAAGAATCAACACATGAATGTCATGGCTAAATGATACTCACCATTTTTCTGACTTATCTATGAAATATTTCTATCACTACCCTTTGCATAAAAGATGATGCAGAGCAACAAAGTGGTGACCCATCATCCCTTATCCCTGGCCACCTTAATCTGGTCTTTCACAGTAGTTAAGATCATAGTGTGGAGGCTAAAAGATGGCTCAGTGATTAAGGGCACTGGCTGCTATTCTAGAAGACCTGAGCTCAATACCCAGTACCCACCTAGCAGATCACAGTTCTCTGGGACGCCAGTTCTAGGGGATCTAATACCCTAATATAGACACACATGCAGGCAAAACACCAATGCGTGTTTAATTAAATACATTTTTTTTTTAAAAAAAAGTGGCCAATTGCCTAAAAACTGACCACTGAAATGGAAGAAAAGTTGAGTTCAGAAACATCATACTGCTGTTTGGTAGGAAGGTGGGAAGGAATGACAGGAAGAGACCAGGTCCCTGTTGTTGGTGAACAGTCAAGTAAACCCTGACCTCTACGCTTGTCTCTATGAAGGAAATAAGTTTCTATTTTATCCTAAGATCACTTCCACTTTGAGTTTCTCTGATCTAAATGTAAATTCCTACATAACAGGATGTACATTTGCCTGATATAAAAAGTCAATAACATGTAATATGTCCCAATGTTTCATGAGAGTGACCTGAAAATTTCTAATGTGGGAATCTCTTAAGTAATTTGATTTGTGTGGACATCAGAAATCCTCTTGGAACAAGTCTTTCTTAGCTACTATCAAACACTGAGTGGAGTTCTTTAAAATAAAACCTAAGCAAGTCTCACCAATGCTCTGAATTAAAAGGTGACTGAACCCTGGTTTCCTAACAATATTCCTTCCAATTACTGTAGCTTCAAGAACTATTCTACGAAACGAGACAAGAAAGCTTCATATGAATAAAGTCACTTTCCAAGGAGTAGGGGCTCTTAACTTCAATTCCTTTGAAGTTCAACCAGTACTGGGCTTTTTTTTAAATCAATATGAATGATTCCCAGTACAAAGGACATCAAAACATTAAAGGAAGAGAAAGGGAACCCAAACAAGACTGTCAGAGGGCACTTAAGTGTACATACCTTGTTACATTATTACATATGAATAAACTCATATTTTATTTTTTAAAAAAGGCAGTCTAGACAGCCTTTAATGAGTCACAGTCACACCCACATGAAACAATTTCAGTTAAAGATGGAAGGCACAGAGATGGTGATCGGACCAGTTACAGCCCTTAAGGAGAGCAAGCTTACACTGTGCAAATGCACTCAATCATGCTTGCATACTGGCAAGTTGCCCATCTGTGCACTTCTGAAAACACACCCCATCATTAAGTGACCATGCCTATAGCAGACTTGTTGAAATAGAAATTGTGTTTTATCAACAGAACAACACTGAACAAAGTGAGCTTGGGTTCATCATGGTGTCCAGGTTTAACGCAAACTCACATTTTATTGGAAAGGTAACTAAATGTTCTGGCCACCATCTAGAAAAGCAAGTCAGTTGTGTTATCAATAGTCTCATCACTTGGGAGGCCCTCACCTTAACACTACCCTCTAGCTACCCTCTAGTGGGCAATCAGATTTATTTAAGGCTAGAGGATTCATCTAAAAATAATTCATCTGATCTATATAATAGTTCTTAACTATATAGTATGACATACCATGTAAGACTTTAGGATGTATAACATATGTGCAAAAAGAAAAGAAAGAAAGAAAGAAAGAAAGAAAGAAAGAAAGAAAGAAAGAAAGGAAGGAAGAAAGAAAGGAAGAAAGAAAGAGAAAGGAAGGAAGGAAGGAAGAAGGGAGGGAGGAAGGAAGAAAGAAAGAAGCAGAGAGGATGAGATTGAGATTCTCTCATTATCTTATGGGCTGAATTGCATAGATTTTTAAAGCTAATTTTCAAGGTGAAAATTTGAAAAAGAATTTGCTCTTGAGGAAGGAGACAGACTTGGCAAGCTGCACCTGGCAATAAGACTAGAGATTCAGACACTGAAAGTTTCTGTTAAAACTTGATAAATGTCCAGGTAACCCCTCTGGTGCATCAACCTTGCTGGCAGATACGACCCTAGGAAAGGGAGGAACAGTTAGAAGACAGGATTCTATCACAGCAAACACTTTAGGGCCTAAGCAAACCTACAGGAGAACCTTAAAACAAAAGCTAATCACAGTGGGAAATATGTCCATTTTCCACTTTGCAGAAACTGTGCACTTCAGGCACAAACATAACAGAAGAGTGATGGGTAGTGGGTAAGACCCCATGACTCTTGGTCCACAAAGCTATCAACAGCAGCAGGAAACCCTTGAGCATCTTGGTTGACTGCAATGATTCTGAGTACCATCACTTTTCAGCTTAGGGAGCATGCTTGGCAGCAGGGAGACACTAAGGATGGAGGGCACAGAAGAACCACAGCATGGAAGAAAAGAAAACAATAGGAGCCTGGGAGAATACCAATTCCGGCTCAGGGGGCTTTAAATGACCTGGCAGCAATTCAGGAGATGTATAGGCAGGCAGGGGGCTACGCTTAGGAAATGAGAAAGCCTTCTGAGGGTTCCCAAAAACTGTGTAGTGAAAAAGAAATCAGAAAAGGCAGACTCAAGAGTCCAGCAGCTGGACTCATGATAGCTAAAGAGCTCAAGGAATCTGAGTCCATGAAGAATCAAACCTGGAGAGGCATGGGCAAATCTTACCACACTCCTACAAGGACAAGGTCAGGGCTGGCAAAACACACATAACTATAAGAAATCAGCTTACAAGTGCTCACATGAAAACAAACAGCATATTGAGAAAATTTAGCTTGAAATGTTAAGACTTTTGCAGAAAGGTGGAGTTAAAACATTTTCTCTTTTATTTGCATTCAGGACTCACAGAACAAGCGTTATTGGTTGGTGATGGCCTGTATGGATGAGGCATTACAGCAGAAGCAGAGATTGGGATTTTGACACAGTTTATAAAAGTTTGCACATCTCACTATCTGTAATTCACCACCACAGGCTTTGAGGTCTTCAGGATTTTGTTTGAACTGCCCTGTGTTCCTTACAAACTCTTTGTTTACATAATACACAGCTTATGCAGATCTTTAAGGAAGTATTAGTTCTACCTTACTTTCCATTAACATCTCCATGTGACAGTTCTGTGGCTGTCACCAAAGAAAACTCCCACCAAATTCCCCAGTCTCTGTGCAGGTGTCCTCCCACTAAAATCACGACATTCTTTTCTCAGTTTGCAGAAACAGTATTGAGTAACATTCCCAGAGGGTTTTTTAATGATTTGCTCATTGGCTACTCATTATTTAACTGTGTATCTTAACATAATTGAATCTTTACTTCTTCACAGTTTCATATACTGTAATTAAGATCAGCAAAATTTAGAACTAACCAGTCAAGTCAAACCACATAGATGTTTTTATCCTATCTTATCTCTTGCACTGTAACTCTCTCATGCATGAAATTCATACGCATGCTCACTTCAAAGTATTTGGGTAAGAGAGGTCAAGAGAAATAGTGTGAAAATGATTTTACAATTACAAACCTTCCAAAAAGCCACAATGTATAACCATCTTAAAGTATTTCTTCTAAATAGAGGACAAGTATGGGAAAATCAACAGATCATTTCTTTATTTTAAACTGCATTTTTATTTCTTCTACACCTAAGTTGTTTCCAAAAAGGGTAAGGTAAAACTGGATGCAGACATAAAATTTATTTTTAATATCATTTCCTGACTCATATAATTTCAAATATATTCCTGGAAAGCAGAACAGGAAAGAGGCTACATACAGGAAACCTATCTTTCTTTATTTTTGTTTTGTTTTTCTTTTTCTTTTTTTGGTTTATTGGGACAGGGATTCTCTGTAGCTTTGGAACCTGACCTGGAACTAGTTCTTGTAGACCAGGCTGGCCTTGAATGCACAGAGATCCACCTGTCTCTGCCTCCCGAATGCTAGGATTAAAGGAGTGTGTCACCACTGCCCGGCTGAAACCTCCTATCTGAATAACCAAATACATCTATTTTTATGTTGATGTACTATAAAAATGATGCAATATTAGTGTGATATCATTAATATAAAAGACTAATAGAATCTAAGTGAAATTTTTAAAAAGCAAAATCTCTAGATAGAAGATAAGGATTTTAAACTATCTCAAAAACACAGAATATTCTGCAAGAGCATACTTTCCTGAAAGGTTTTAGTCTGGCTGTACAAAAGTTAGAAAAGTATTGAATAAAATTAGAATAATCTACCTAAACTGAGATTCATTCATCCCATGGTGACTATAGTCAAGGCCTTGTCCTTTTTGTAGAGACCAGAGCTGGGATGTTTGGTTTGAGCATATCCCTCATCTTGAAGCCCCTGTACTGCTTCGTGGCTTCTCAGAATTTTAGCATGTTTAAGAGTAGAAAAGTTTAACGTGCATATGGAAATAAAGTCACATATCAAGCTATATTGTGTCTGAAGTCAGAAAGAGCTGGATTTCATACTTCCTGCATGTACTTGACAAGCTGTCTCATCTTAAGCACTGTTGTTTAGCCTTCTTGAAATTCTACTTACTCATCTTTAGAAGACAGACTATAAAGACCTTTCTCTATAATTAACATGTATATGTGTGTTAAATAAAGCAATTATCCTATATAAAACTATCTATGACATAATGCTGATCAAGGCACTGTTAATTATAAAATGAGAGAACAGATATCTTAACAAGCAAAGTGAAAGATAGAAACTGTGTTTTAACCTCCTATCAGAAAAATTGTTCTGCCTTCTAGATATTTAATATCCAATGTGAAAATCAAGAATATTATTTTTAAATTACACAAAAGAAGACATTTCTGTTATAAGGAAAGAGGAAATTGAAAGTGAAAGATATAGAAAAAGTTAAAAGAAAAATTTAGAGAGCGAGGGATGTGGCTGTTGGTAGAGTGTTTGCCTGGCACGCATAGAACCTTGGGTTCTAACCCAAACATAGGGTCAACCATCATGGCAACATATGTCTACAGTCCCATCATACAGGAAATGAAAGCAGAAAAATGACAAGTTTCAGACCATTATTACTATATGGTGCCTGATACCAGCCCAGGCCAAAAGAAAGAAACAAAAAAAGAAAAGACATTTTCTTAATCAAGAATTTGTATTTATATAGCAGTAACATCTTGGTATAATGGATAACCTACAAAACAACAAATATTCAAGATTAAGAAGATTAAGGGGAAAAAACACTGTAAAGAAAGGTTAGAGGGGAGAAGAAATAATAAAGACTAAGAATAATCAGAAGCCAGGAAAGAGCAAAGAAGGAGAGGGATTAAGAGGATATACTGTTCAGCTGGTACATGATTTCATATACTGTTCAGTTGGTACGTGATTTCAAGCCAGCCACTAGTATGTCCCAAATCAAAGTGTCTAAGGAAATGCCAAACTTGTAAAATATCTCAGTAATACAGCCCAGAAGGGAAAGGCACAATTGGCCAGCTGTGTGCTCTACACGCATTAGTTAGTATTTATAAAATCAGTGTTTGATCTCATATAAGGTTTCTGGCTACCGGCATCAATTACCACCAGTAAAACAGTTATCAAACAGAAAAATGTCTCACAGGAAGTAATTTTTTTCAAATCTAACCTAAATTTTTACCTGATTTCCTATATTGCCAAATGCTTATAGCTTTGAGTAACTGAGATCATGTACTATCAATATCACATTTCCTTTCCACCAGACGAACATGATGGAAACAGCTGGAAATGCCCCAGAGAGGCAGTTGCCCCGTGCACATGAAACTTGCATTGCCTTTGGAATCTGACACACAGGCTGCAACAGCACTAGGAAAAGGCATTCTACCTACATCCTCCACAAACAATTCCAAAGACCTTCATGCAGGGTCCCCAAACACCTCCCCACAACACTGGGCTTACAGCACAAATTTAATAGTAGCTATTATTCATTCATAATTTCTCACAAAGATAATATTTCTATAAATAGTTAATGTAAGAACTGCTTTAACATAAGCACTATGCATATATGCTCCAGTCTGTACTATTTTCAAGAGCCATGTCAAGTTCAGTCTAATACAACCACTCTAACATGTTCTAATGCTTAAGCCTCATTCAACAAGAAAAATACTTTTAGTCCATACTTAGGCCTTACTCAGCCTTGATGGGTTGGGGGAGGAGGGGAGAAAGGGGGAAACAGTAGTTGGTATATAAAATTAATAAAAAATAAAATTAAAAAGTAAAAGTGCAAACACAAATGCAATACAAACCGAACGGTAGCACAAAGATTTAAAACTGCACTACAGGATATGAAGCAAAGATGGCTTCACAGAGATAGTGGAACTAGGTAATGATCCAGTAGAGGTACAAAAAAAATACTTGATTAATAAAGTCCTTCTGGACCACAGAGTCTGTGAATAAATTCAATGTTACTATTTCTGAATATAAAAGAGCTTGCCATGCTTCAAGGGAGATGAAGAGCATTTTAATTACCTCTGAAAATAAAAATATTCCAGGAGATATTTTTTATTTCAAAACAGATAAGTTGAATTTTTAAAGTAATGAAGAGCACATGAATACAGTTGTTGAGAAAGGGTCTCCAAAGCCCACTTAGACTCATGATTATCTGATTTCATCTAAAAAACAAGTACTGTAAATGAAAAAGAGAAATACAAATTCTTCAAAAGCATAAAGAGATACATAATAAAGAAAAAACATAATTACCAATAAGCCCCTTGAATTCAAGTTTAATAGCAATGAAGATATAAATCAAATTAAATATCATTTTTATGATATTAAAACAGAATTTAAGAAGAATTATAAGTATCTTCAGGACCGAATTTTCACTGGGTAATTCAAACCCAGAGCAAAAGGCAGCAATCCAATGGAATGTGTTCGCTCAAGATCTTGAAACTTTCTCCAGTAATCTGGGAGGTATGGGCAGGAGGTCACTTTGATTCTGGTAAAGGAAGGACGATAGCAGAATGCAGAGAGTCACAGGTTGAGGCTGGACTTAACTTTTAGTTATTCATAAAACAACTTCTCCATAGATGAGTATAGCAACACAAACATGTAATGCCAATACTTGGGAGGCTGAGATAAGAGGATAGCAATGCCAGGGCCCAGGCTATTTAGGAAAACCCCTGATAGAAAAACCTTATTGATGGAGATGACATATGCTTGGGTCATAGAATATGAAGAAACCAAGCTGAGAAAGATCTGAAAGCTTTATCTCTAATGATTAGTTTTACTGTGCTTGAAGGTGATACGCAAGCTACTGAAAGAGAAAGCAATCATCAGTCTTGAACCATGCAAGCTGTAATAATGACTGGCCTGAAAAGACATTCCCACTTAAGGAACATGAGCATCATGTGATTAACCATTTCCTAATTGGACTCAAGTTCTGCTGTACATAATAAAAGTCGTACCTGGCACAAATATTAGGGTAAAAACCTAAAGTTTGATAGGTCATAAGCACTATGAAAAAACTTGAAAAAAAATTGCAATGACTTATTATTATACCCACAGTAAATCTCTCATTCCTCATCTGAAAAGTTTTTATTTACAATAGAAGTTACTAATGCAGTGTCCCATACTGACCAGTGGGCAAAGACAAACTACTGCAGAAGGGTCAGACCTTAAAGAATATATAAGCCTCACCCATTTTTCCAAGACTTGGAAATCACTGATGAAGAGCAAATGGAAAAAAAGAGTGTAAGAGCCTGAAGTGCTGGATGGCTTCAAAGAAATATTATCTTCTGGACACAATATGGTAACTGCCCATATGAACTCACAGAAATTGTGGCAGAATGCACAACCCCTGTGCAGGCCCAAGCCAGACCAAATCCTAGCATAGAGAGAGGAGCTGGGAACACTATGCCACCCTAAATTTGATCTATTGGCAGCTATTAGCTTCTGAGAGAGGAAGACAAGAGTTTTCTTTTTTTTTCTATTTAATAATTTATGAAGGGGTGCAATGGAAAATCGGATATGAATACAGAACAAGGTAGACACCACTGCTCATCCAGTTGCTGCTCTCCTGTCGTTCCACCCCAGGGTAAAGAGGACCAACCGCAAGCCACCTCTCTGCCACTTACTCTGGCTTGGACCACCCAAGAGAAAACATGTAACTCTTCTCCTGCATTTTATACAGTCAGGTCTCCAGAGAAAACCATGCCCATGGTAAGTCACCCCAAAAGTCATTGGCTAAATGGATCTAGCTCTCACAACAACATTTCCCCCTTTTTTTCTGTAAGAGTGTAACTCCTGGTATGTCAACCACTCTGCAGCAAAAGATCACATATCCAAAGAACATTTGAACACAAGAGTGATCTTATTAAACATAAGGTTGGGTAGGTAAGGAAGGGCTTTGAGTTGGGGAAGAGTTGGGAGAGCAAGTAAATATGATCAAAGCATATTGAATGAAACTCTCAAAGAACTAATATAATAAGGAAAATCAATTTACTTTTGGTACCATATTGATAACATCTACCTATTACTACTTCCCTCTAATACCCTCTGAGATACTCTCAACTTCACGTCATCGTTTAGTAGTAGTACTAGTAATAGTTACCCATTTGTAGCATTCAATCAGTGTTGACCATAAGTAAAATGGGTCTTAGACCATCCACTAGGGCATGGGTAACCTACATGCGTCCACAGCCCCAAAGAAAAATGTTTCTCCTTCCCTCAGCATCAATCACCTGCCCAAATAGCCTCATGTAGGAATGGAGATTCAAGTTCCCCTCTGTCATCCATGCTGGAATTTTAACTGGTCTGATCTTATACAGGTCTTGTGCAACAACCACAGAGAATTAAATGTGCCACATCAAAGTCTTGTACCCTATCCTCCAAATCTTACATTCTTTCTAGCTACTCTTCAACACTGTCTCCTGAGTCTGGGATGGGGAAAGCTGACACAGAGGATCCATCTGCAGGTGAACACTCAGTTACTCATTCTCATAATAAGTGAACTTTATTTCTTGAGAGACAGAAGAAAATTACTTTCTTATTCCCATATCTTAAAGTGCTTTCCCTATTGTTTTCAGATGTTCAGGTTATATTAAGACAATTTATCCATTCGGATTAATTTCTGTGTATGTGGAGAGATGAGGATCTAGTTTTAGTTTTCTGTACATGGGTATCTGATCTTGATAGTACCATTTACTGAAAGACCATCTTCTCTCCATTGTATATTTTTTTGACATCTTTGTGAAAAATTGAGTGGATTTAGTTGTGTGAATTTTTATCTGGCTCTTGTATCCTATTGATCTAGTTGGTTTTTGTTGTTTTTGTTTTGGTGTGTTTTGTTTTGGATTTGTGCCAGTAACATACTGCTTTTTGTTACTAAGGTCCTGTTGTATAGCTTGAAATCTGGTATGTGATATCGCCAGCATTACTATTTTTGCCCAGGATTGCTTTGTTGAGCCAGGGTCTTCTGTGCTTCCATATGAAGTTTAAGGGTTTGTTTATTTGTTTTCTATCTGTGTGAAGACCATCATAGAGATTTCAAAGGAGACCTCATTAAAGCTATAAATTGGTTTGGTAAAATAGTCATTTTAAAATAGAATACATAAGCATGAGGGAGTTTCTGTCTTCTAGTATCTTCTTGAAATTCTTTAGTGTTTAGAAATTGCATTGTACAGGACTTATATATCTTTTGGTTAGGTTTATTCTCTGGTATTTTATTTTATTTGAGACAACTGTGATTAATATTGCTTTCCTGATTTATCTCTCAGAATGTTTGTTATCAGTTTACAGGAAAGATACTGATCTTTGCACACTAATATTCTGTCTTACCATTTTCCTGAAGGAGTTAATAAGAACTGAGATTTTCTGGAAAAGAATCCAGGGTTTCTTATTTACAGAACTGTATCATCTGCAAATAAGAGTACATTGACTTCTTCCTTTCCTATTTACATATTTTTTATATTACTATGCTCCATATTTATATCCTTTTTACATTACTGTTAGAGCTAAGACTCTAAAATATTAAATTGAAAAATAAATGAGAAACTAGACATCTTTGACTTGTTTCTGACTTTATTGGAAATTCTGAGTTGTTCCCTATTTACGATAATATTGACTATAGGTTTGCATATATAGCCATTAATATGTTGAGATGTATTCCTTTCATTCTCTTCAGGGCTCTATAATCATGAAAGGATGTTGGAGTATGCCAAAACTTTTCTTTCACTAAGATGATCACATGCTATCTATCCTTGAGTTCATTGACGGGAAGTATTGTCATTTGCTGATGTATGTCTACTAAACTGCCCTGAATTTTTGAGGGGACCAACTTGACCACGATGGATGCTGGTGTGTTCTCAAATCCTGTTTTCAACTGTTTTTACTGAGATTTTCCATCAATGTTCATCATAGAGATGGACCTCTAAGTTTCTTTTCTGTTATTGTTGCTTTTGTGTATTTATCTGGCTTTGGTTTCAGGGAGATTAATAACACACTATTGATTGATGACTGGATCAAAGAGATAGTGAAAAAAATTTAAATTTAGAAATTCTAGAAACAAATAAAAATGAAAACACATCCAAAACCTCCCAAAAATGCAGGGAAAGTTCATCATAAATAAATCAGGAAATGTAATACTTCCCATGAATGAACTCAAGGATTGGTAGGATAATTAATCCTTTAAGTAAATTTAGAAAACGTTTTGACATTTTCCAACGTCCTTAAAACTAAAGTATATAGCTCCACTGACTACATTAGAGTATCAGAGACATCATAAATAAATCATATAACACAGTACCTTAGAGTCTTGGAAAAACAAGAAAAAGCCAAACTACAAATCACTGACAGAAATGAATGAAACAGAAACAAAACAAAAAATTTACAAAGAATCAATGAAAGAGTTGGTTCTTTTAAAGATAAAGTTGACAAATCCCTAGCCAAACTAATCAAAAAGACCACCCAAAGTAATAAAATTAGAAATGAAAAGAATTACAATACGTATCAAATCAACATAATTCAGAAAGTCTTAAAGACATAACATTCAAACTTATATTTCAAAAATTTGAAAAAAAGAAAATGAAATTGATGCCTTTCTCGATGCTAGGACCTCATGAAGTTAAGCCAAGAGGAAAACATTTAAATAGATCTATAACAATCAATTCTAATGAAACAATTTTTTAAATATATCTTAGTTAAAAGTACAGGAACAATGGAGTCACAGATGACTCTACCAGTCCCTTGAAGAATTAACAGCAATAATTCTCAACTACTTCATAAAATAGAAAAGGAACACTATCTAACTCATTGATGAAGGCAGAAATTTTTTAAGAAAATTTTCTTTCAAATTCTAGATAGAATTCAGTTTAATCTAGAAAATATGTTTATTTTTATTTTATTTAAAACTTCTACCTGCTGAACATTAAAAAATCAAATCAATTTCAAGACAAAATAATAAATAACATAGCCATTCACTCTCTATTAGATCTCCTCGGCTACAATCAAAATATATAATTTTCATTACTTTTGTTTTAAGTTTAGTCACCATATTTTCATGTTGCAAGAAAAATGACTGTAGGGTGTAAATATGACTGTACTACCAAGATAAATAGGAAAACCACAAGAGAAAGTGAGAGAATACCATTCAAAAATATTTTAAGGTTATTATGATTGGAAAAGTACTTTAGCTCATGTGAGGACAGTAACTGAAAGATTCAACTTTCAGAACTTAAGAAATAACACAAAGGAGTCTAATATAGTATAAAACATAGACATAAACAAATTAATATTAAAATATAATATATGGAATCAGTAAATCAAACCAATAAAAGCCATATACTGCCTTTAATCTTAAAATGTCTTTCCTTTGTGATTTACATTTTAATTATATACTTTAAAATGATGTTTGTCAAGTTTTGTTACCCATTGCTCATACGTTTGCCCATCTTTATCATAAAAGAGTTCCATTTAAAAGTTAATGTAGTCTCCTTTTCTTATCGCATGTCGTGCATACTTACAGGAAAATATTCCCTGGTGAGGAAAACCGCTAAAGAAATGAAGTAGTAAAACAGACTACTGATTTAGTAAAATGCCTCACGCCGCATTTCAACCACAAAGTTCTCTGACCTCTTCTCAGAGGCAGAGGAGAATTATTGGGATTTGGTCTTGGATAGTCTTTGAGATTATATTGAAACAGGCTCGTGTTTCCATCTTTGCTGGATAATGGGAAGTAGGTCCATGTCTACAGCCATACCAAAGAAACCTCTATTCTCCCAGGTGTCTCAAATCATTTGATATGCAAGGCAGATATATAAAATTTGTACCAGTAAACTTTCCGAAATGGCACCTGTTCCAATTCAAATGGACCACAAGACAGTTATGTGGAAAAAAAATACATCTAAAAAATTTCATGCTGACTATGGTCTGTTTTAAGCAATTAAAAAGTCATTACATTTTCCTATGAAAATACCAATATTGTTTTCATTCCTTAGACAGATACAAGTCAAGGTTACGCAAACAAGAGTCATACTCAATGTCTGGGAGAGGTTTTTAAGCCTTAAATTGGAGTGAAAACAGTGGCAGAACACACCAAGGAGTAAAACCACTCTGAACAGGAAAACCCAATGCTCTAAGTAGTCCACAAAACTTTATGTTTGTCAGTGGTATATGAAGTAGCTCAGATAACAAGTACTTTATGCATTCTGAGTAAACAAAACAGAATTAAAAACAAAATAATTTTTATTTTTATTGAATTTCAGAGCTTAAAGAAACAGCTGTTATTTCTCAACATTCTTAAACACTGACTTCCTTTTCTTTCAACATTTCTATTTTGAGAAGAGAATTCTCCTTTGGACTTAAACAGGGTATCACCTTTCATGGTTGGGAATTCTTCAGCCATGCTTTTGTGTCATTTCTTTAAGTCTCTGTCTCTTCAAGAGTAACCACGACTGAAGGAATGCCTTTACTGGGCTCACTGGGAGCAACTCCATTTGGCAATTCTAATTTTCTAACTCATAAAGACAGACTTATTCCCCTGAAGCTTTCTCTGAACCTTTGGGAGATGAGACACTGTTCACAAAGGTAATCACTTACTGTACCACAGTATTCAATGCTACGGCAGCAATTTATTGATTATATTGACAGATTTGGTCAGGATGATTGAGCAAATATTGGGTACATATTCTTGATTTATATTTGGTAGCCAATGTAATTTTGTACTTTTGTTCAATAAATAGCTACTTGCTTGGTATGCCCTTATAAATGATCATATATGATCATTTTTTCTCTTCCTTACTCTCTCTCTCTCTCTCTCCCACATGTAACTGATGCCAGAAAAAAGTAGTATTGTTACTGCCTTTAAAGTATTTATTCCTTCTTGAAAAACTTTCTGTCTCTTCAACTAATCAATGTTTTTAAAAGTATTAATATAAAAGGCCTATATAGAATGTCAGTGTAAAATAAATACATTTTATTTCCTCTAATTGTGAAATATTTGTTATATTACAAGCATTGGGAAAGTACATAAGAATAAATTTTAAGTTTCAGACACAACTCATTTTGTCTCATTGTAGACACAAACATTGTAATCTAAGGTTCTTCAAGTGCGGGACTAAGGTTGATATGAAAGGCTAAGGTGACCCCATAAGACTCCTAGAAAGGGATGCTGCTGCTGAGACTACAATCTGGGAAAGGACTTTCATGATGGAATGCTAGTCCAAGCAATTCTTCAGAGAAACAACACAGGGTAGACCATTTTAAAAAACACAAGACTTATTGCTGGAACAAGAAACAGTAACATTTCAGAGGAATGGCAGAAAGTGAGCATAGAACAAAAGTGTTAACAAGATCAGAAAACCCCACAATTCTAAGAATTGTATCTTTTCCTAGGACATCAGAAGGCCAGGAATGGGAGGAGAGTTGCTGGAATGTGCTGTGTTTATCAAAGTGAGGACTAATGCTTCCAAGGGTAGTGTGACAGAGGGATGTGCAGTACAGAAAACCAGACTCAGGGAGTTAGGGCCACTAAGAATTGTCTATTAACATGTTGTGCTTAGTTCATTATTGCTTTAATAGATGCTTACAGCACAATGCAAAAGGCTCCAGATGTTTTTATTTGTTATAATATGCCTATATTAAAATCGTATTTAGAAGCATGATAAATGGTACTTAGAAATATGATAAGCATGATTGGGAAAATTAATATTGAGAATGTCTCTCACATTTTAAAATACCCAAATAGTCTTCAACAGAAATATATCCCACTTTTGGAATTATCAATCAGTATTATAATTTCTATTTGTTTATCTTAAACTGAAGGAAAAAAACCTCTGCCTTATTTTTGCTGCAATGTCTTATTTGCTCTGTTTTCTTTCAATAAAGATTCAACAGGGCTCTTCAGAAACAAAGCTCTAAGGAGGAATGAAAAGAACATTTATAAAGAAGGGATAAAAACAGAGATGCATTCATGGAATATAAAAACAAAGCAGGATACTGAATAAAGAAGAAATTACAATATTCACCATGTAGCAAAGAAAATCGGCTTGTTTCAATTTGTCCATTCTAGACCAACCATTATGCATTTTCAAACAGAACAGTGTTAAAAACATTAAAAAAAAACTAGTTATAAGCTGAAAAGCAAATTTTCAAACAAATACAAAAATAGTTAGATTATAAGGATATAACAAGCATTAAATGTTAACATGAATTTTAGGACCAAATATCGGCCTTGAAATTAATAAAGGATTATTCAACTGGGTCCTGATAGTGTAGGCATCAACACCAACAATCGACAAACATAACCTCATAAAACTAAAGAGCTTCATCAGAGCAAAGGACACCATCATTCAAGTAAAAAGGTGGCCTAGAGAATGAGAAAAATCCTTTACCAGTGATAATTCTGACAGAGGGTTAGTGTCTAAAACATACAAAAAAATCTAAACACCATGAAAATAAGTAACCCAATTACAGCACAGGGAATAGAACTTAACAGAGAGTTCTCAAAAGATAAACACAAATAGCTAAGAAATATTTTAAATGTTCATCCTTACTAATCAGGAAAATACAAATTTAAAAATTTTTGAGATTTCAGATTCCTCCAGTCTGAATGGTTAAGATAAAGAAAGAAAAACACTGGGGTGGATGTGGAGAAAGGGAATACCTATTCACTGTTAGTGCTGATCCAAACTGGTACAGCCATGACAGAAGTCAGTGTAGAGGTTCCTCAAAGTGAGGAAGACATCTGTCACATGACACAGGTGTACCACTCCTAGGTATGCTCCCAACAGACTCCGTGCCCTCCTATAGACATTTGTTCATTCACGTTTCAGAGCTGTTTTCATCACAATATGTAGAATATGGAAACAGTCTGTATGTCTCCCAACTGATGTCTTTGAAACCTTTTAAAAATTATGCATGTGGCCAGGTGATGGTGGCACAAGCCTTTAATCCCAGAAATCACTTGAGAGGCAGAGGCAGGTAGATCTCTGAGTTGGAGACCAGCCAGATTGACAGAGCAAGTCCCAGGACAGCCAAGGCTACACAGAGAAAGCCTGTCTAGTAAAACAAAACAAAACCTAACATTATGCATCCTCTAGAGGCCATAATGACTGACACCTGCAATCTCCCCCTAGGAAGCTGAGATGGAGATCAGTGCAGCATGAACAATAGCAATGAAGACCACATACAAAAACCCAGTCCCAGCCGGGCAGTGGTTGCACATGCCTTTAATCCCAGCACTCAGGAGGCAGAGGCAGGCAGATCTCTGTGAGTTTGTGGCCAGCCTGGGCTACAAGAGCTAGTTCTAGGACAGGCTCCAAAGCTATAGAGAAACTCTGTCTCAAAAAAACAAACAAACAAAAAAAAACCACCCAAAACCCAGTCCCAGTAACACTCCCTCAAATTCCATCCATCCATCAATCAAAGCAATTCTATGTCAATTCTGCCCTCATTCGAAGATGCTTATGTTTCATTTAGAGCTATTCTGGCTGCTGTTTTGATATGGCCCATCACATTTCAAAAGGAGTTGCTTCCTGTGTAAATCTGTGTCACATATTAGCTCTTCCTTGTATCTCTACTGACAAATCACTTAAACTCTAGAACAGTATCAATTTCGTTTTCAATGTTAGTATCTATAACAATAGTACATAAAACTCACTGGAACTCAAACCATCACCTATAACATAGCCTACAAAGTTTAAATAGCATGTAAGGATTTGTAGTTCCACAATCTAAAGATCAAACCAGTAACCTTGCACTGTATCCACTATATTGCTAAGTAATTTTCATGTACTTAAGGCCATAGTTCTAGTGAAACAAAATACTGACTCTCTAAGCCACATACAGTAGATAAAAACATAAAAGTACACACATTTCAAAAGTGTTCTAAACAGGAAAGTGCACAGAAAGTGGTTTCTGTGCTTTTCAGCATTGTTGCCTTTAGTATGATGAGAGATAAGCGTTGCCAAGCATACCAGAGCAATACATGCACACGGAAGTTTTTATCCCATTACCTGCAGTAACAGGAAAACACCGAGCAATGCATAGCTGTTAATGCTGATGGATTTCATATTATAAAAATCTAACAGCAAGTCATCTGGGCAAGCAGGGATTATCTCCTAGCTGCTTGTCTTTAATACTTTGCATAATGTCACTTCAGGTTCATCCCTTCCAAAGGTAATTGTAACTGTTTCAGTGGACTGCCCAGTGAAGTTTTGTTTTGTCAGAAAGACCCTATGTTGCCCACATTCCATGTTTCCACATTCTGGTACTGTCTAGTAAGTACATCTCTATGAGTTGACATGCATTTTCCATATTCCATCTTTAGATCACAAAACTTAACTAAGACTAATAATGCCTTAATATTATCTAAAGTTAAACAGAAAGTTACCAACTGGCAAACTTCAGTCTGATAGAAATGAGAGAGCATGAAATCAGTGTTCAAGCATGGCTACCGCCACCCACACTAAGAAGGTTCAGGCATTTTCAGCAGGAGCACAAACCTACACTGCCTCCAAGAACATTCATAAGAACAGGCAGCCCCTCCTCACAGACTGTACCAAGCCCCACAGCCCTTTGCCCACTGATGCATGGCATCTAACAGGAAGGTGGGCTTTACAAGTAAAAGCCAGTCTAAACTGGTTAATTTCTTACCTCGTCACGTATGACCCGGTTGCTCCTTTAACTTTTTGTTTCCTCTCTTGTCATAGCTCAGCGCCAAATGGTTGTGATTCAGCAGAAGTTTGAACCTGAAAAAAAGAAATCTTTTTTTCAGAACAGACATTCAAAATCAAGTTCCCTCCACTGTTGTCTTTCTTGCCTGGCTCTGGGTGTGTGTGTGTCTCCTTGTCCCTGTGCAAGGCAGCTACGTCGTGGTCTATAAATATTGACCCTCACACTTGCTCAGAGCTCTCCTTGCTCATGGCACAGGTCTGTGTTACTGAACACCGTGGTAATACTCCGGAGAGGTTCTCAGCTGCTAGGACAAAGCAGTGGATTGGCTCACTACCCAGCAGCCCTGTGCTTGCCTGGAAATACCATTTCGCTGCCAGCTTTACAGATGCTACGGGCCTTTCCTGAGCCCCAAATCAAGCACAGAGGGGCAATTATGAGGCTTGTCTGAAGAAATACAGCTTTCTTCAAGCAGGTGGAGAGAAGAGGGACAGGAGGAGGGGAGGACAAGAAAGGAAATGCTGCCTTTGTTCTGTACAAACAAACAACACCATCACAAACCTTTATACAATTCCTACCTAAATGCCATTCAATTAAACTTTGCAAAACTTGGCTATACATATTATGAATGACCTAAATCATAGGAAAGCAGTTTTATAATTGTTTTAATATTGCTTCTTATTTAAAAAAAAGGCTGTAGGGAATGAGTAATTGACCACAGAGAGATTTTTTTAAGACATATGTTCATTTGCAGAATGATAGAAATGCATTGGAACGTATAATATTAAACAGATAAATTATGTATTGGTGAAAGAACCTAAAATGTAATCTAAACATTATGCGAATCAACATGTTAAGTTAACTTGTAGATTTACAATCCTGTCAATTTGACTTATTTTACTTTGGACTCTTATATTAAGGAAAACTAAGCCATCCCAGTATGAAGATTGTAGGTAACATAAATTTCCTATTATCTATATTCCATAGTATTCACATTACAAATGATTAGAAAATATATCATTCCAGATTTTCCTGCTTTTACCAATGATAATCACTTGTGTTTTTATTAAATGGTATCTCTTGATTAAATCAAAGATGAAGGAATCTTTGGAAACAATCTGGTCCTGAATCTTCAAGGTCCACCTCATCTAGGCTGTTAGTTTACTCAGGGTCATGAGGCTGCAATGGCAGCAGAGAGCCAAAGCCAAAACCACAGCTACTCAGATGCTGGGCAATGTCCACCAGAACCGTGATTCTCAAAACACATCTTCAGCTGCATCTTTCTGAAAGCCTTACCCATCATAAAATATAATTACAGTCAGGTGTGGTGGCACACCCCTTTAATCCCAGCACTCAGGAGGCAGAGGAAGGCAGATCTCTGTGAGTCTGAGGCAAGCCTGCTGTAAATAATGAGTTCCAGGACAGTTAAAGCTACAAATTGAGATACTGTTTCAAAGCAACATCTCAAAACAAAAATTCATAGGCACAAAATTAGTGTGAAAGAGAAAATTTTTTGTAAGTAAAATGGCTAAAATTGTTCCATACGATTAACTTTCAAACAACTAAAATCAAATCCTCCATGCTTAATTTGTTAATTAGTATTTTCACTAAGTTAACTCATTTCTGGGAGAGGCATACAGCTAGATACTGAAGAAGCAACATTCCTACTCTCAAAGAATTTATAATCTAAGTTAGAGGAGTGTTTAATTGCTGAACAGTACATTAGCTAGAGAATGAGGAGGGACTAAGGGAGCAAGCAGAACCCCAGGGAGCACTGCTGCAGGCAATGTTACTGAGGCACAGACAGGGTAACAAGGTAGAGAAGGGCAGGAAAGGGACGGCACACATGCAGCTGCACACAGGTCTTTCTGGCTGGGGTGCACGCAGATAAGACAACATGTTTAGGGAAAATATGCAGCAGAGAAAGAAGTGTGAACTGTAAAAATCATGTTAAAAAACTTGGGATTTCTATTTAAAGTAGGCTACAAGCTTCAGATACTTGTCACACACAAAAGGAATTTTGAAAATTATGCAATCCTCATGCAATCAACATGTTTAATTTTTAGCACTAATATCATGAGTACTTACAAAGAACTGATTTTCTACTCTTCCAGAAATAACATCTTAAAAATAAAATTAAGCAATAATACACACTCAATCCATTGTAATTTAAAATAAGCATTATCTATTTATAAATAAAAAGAAAGTCATTCATTTAATGGTTGAAAATTTTGTTTAGTATTTTATTTCACTGACATTTTAATCACCTTATTTCTTCATAGAATTTTTGTGAAATACATTTTTAATTTTATAGATCTCATCAATAAGATTTAATGTATTGAATTTTTAGTTATTAAATATCCTATGACTGTGATGCACACACAATGACACCATAGTATGATTTAGGATAGATGAGGGTATATGTTTCTTTCGTAAAAGAAATGCTGCCATTAATGAAGCATTGCTCTTAGCAAAATCAATATTAACAGAGTACAAGTAGATGTTGAGAAGGTAGATGCTCCAGTGAAACTATCCATTCAGCTGCTAAGTGAAAAGAACTAGTGTTGAAAGGCTTCACAGCGTGAGGTTCCAGCTATATGACATTTGGGAACAGGAAACCGTTCCCGGGGTTCCAGGCTTTGGGGGTGGGGGACAACGGGCTCCAGGCAATGCTACGCATGGACGCACAACCACTTTCAGTGATGTAATAGCAGCATGAGGTCATGCATGTGGCAAATATACAGAATTGTTCAGCCCAGAATGAAGCCCAGGGCTGGAGAGATGGCTCAACCCTTGCTATTCTTGTAGACAACCAGACTTTGAACCACAAAACCCATTTCTGGTAGCTTATGCTCACCTATAACTCCAGTTCCAGACGGACCCAACATTGTTGGCCTCTAAAAGTATTAGGACTCGTGTACATACCCACATAAACACACACATATATAAACATTTTTAATTGTTCATTTTTGAAAAATTAAGCATATAAAATATGAAGCTATGTAAAGTTTAAAAGACAAGCTCTCATGAGTAAATTGAGAGCATGGGGGTCATGGGAAAGGGGGGAAGAGAACGGAGAGGAGAAAAATGTATAGCTTAATAAAAACAATTTTAAAAAAGGAAAGTATGAAAGAATGGAACCTTTTCCATGTCTTCTTGAAGTACATGGCCTAGAGGTGATATTGTTTACCGAGCAATCTTTGTCTAACAAGAAGTTTAGAAAACAATCTAACACTAAAAGCAGACCTGAGTCCTTTTGTCATTTTATGATAAAATAAAGCTAAGTTATTGAGTGGCTTGACAGAAGTCACATAACAAAACAGTCAGATAACTGGGATTGAACCCCAGTCTATGACCAAACTATAGTACTGCACCCCACCCTGAGAAAAACAAGGGACATGCCAGGAAGGACCAAATGAGCCTTCTGAGCTTCTCTCAGAGAATGAAGAGAATTTTAATATTGAGTACTGAAAGGTTGCAAAAAGAAGGACCTAGCAAGTGAAACGGTGGCACAAAAGAGCTCGATGCCTTTTCTTCAACTTGGCTAATGGGTAAAGAGGCTCTGAAAAGTCAAGGCTGCCTCTTCTTTGGGCAGCTATGTCTTTGCCAAGCTAGGTTACAGGAAAAGGAGCAAGCTCACAATAGGGTGCTGGGAAAAGGGGGGTAGGTTTAGTTTTAGACACAATAAGTTGTGATGTGTTGAATCCTAGTGAACACATTCAGTAGATATTCAAATATGCTGGTCTATGATAGAGGAAAACAGATATCCTTTTGCAATTCAAACACCATTAGCATATAGTCTCCATCAGAAGCCATACGAGTTATACCCAGATCATGTATTCATCATCTGAGCAATATCTGTACTGTTTCCTCTTGTCATCAACATGACACATGGATTATCTTTGAGGAGAAGTTATAAAAGAGAAAGCACTGGCATCGTAGCTGTTTTCCCAGGGGTGGGAGGTCAGCATGCAAAATTAGACAAGAGAAGGATTATTCTTTCAAAAGCCTTCCCTCCTTGAAACAGGGAGAAGAACAGGATGATGTTTTAAAACAGCACACAAACATAGCAAAGGAAGCAGAACTTCCTACAGGGGAGATCCCTGGTCTGTGGTCACTTCTCAAGATGGAGGGCGAGCTGCACACATGTCTTTGCCTCTTCATTATTAACCTGGGAATCTTTGAGATCAATTCATTTTAATATAGAGTAGTGTCTTATTACACGAATATGCCAGAGTTATACACCCCTCCCTTTGCTGATGGACTTTTGAGTTGGATTTCATTTGGGCACCATCATGAGAAAGGATGTTATAAACATTTAGGTACATTAACTTAATTTTTCATTAATATTTGGTAAATAACAATGAGTGAAAATGTTTTAACTTCGGCACAGTGGCTGTGCCTTAATCTAAGGCTTTTTCAGCTACTATTTCTGACTCTGTAGGTAGTTACTGGCCTGCTTCTCTGACAGGGAATTCTGTCCCGACAGGCACTGTTTCTGCCTCTGCCACTAAAGGTAACTTAAATTAAATCTCTATCATTCTATTTATAAATAAAACTCAAGATTCAAAGGTTGGGGGTGTAAACTTGCTACCTCAGAGAGGTTGAGTAGCAAATATCTAGCCTTCTCTTCTTGCTGGCATCTCCCAAAGAACTGGCCAGTCCAAATCCCTCCCGACTCCTGGTGTCTCTCTCTCTCTAGCTCTTCCAGATGCCCTCTAATTCTCTATGATTACTTTCTATTAACTAGGTGCTAACTCAGTCTCCTGATCCAAGGTTAATTTTATTTAATTAATGCAAATGCAAACTCCAGGTACATGGCATGATTGAATGTCCCCCAACATGCAAATTCTTGGGAAAAAAACTCATTTTGTGTTCTAACATATAAAAATATATATCAAATTATTTTCTAAATAGACTGCATCATTTCACATTATGACCAGGAAATATATAAAGGTTTGAAATTCTCTCTATGTCCTAAAAAGATCTGTGAGTACCTCTAATTTTTCATAGTGAAACTACTAAGTTTGAAGTCCAATCTCATTGCCACAGTGACTAATCATAATTGAGCATCTTTTTTATCTTAGACATCCACTGCATTTCAGGAAATACAGACCAAACAGGTGTATTTTTGTACCTCAACAAAACTGAGCTTGCATAGATATCACCACTCACTTGTTAACTATATAAATTAGAAAACACACCAAAGATTCAATAATTAGAATTTTTATTTATGTATCATTGTGCAGTTTTTAAATGAAATTTAAATTCATTCACAGTTGCAATGAATTATTTTGTAAAGAACAAAAGGGAATCTAATCTTGTTCAAAAATGTCACAGTTACATGCTAATGAAAAATTTTAATAGAAAAAGTTGTGATAATGATGTTATTTTTATTTATTTACAAGTCCTTTTTTACAGTAAAGTTTATGTAAATTTTTAAGGGTTTTGAAAAAGAAAACAAATACAGAGAAAATGAGTTAATCACACCTCCAGGATTGTAACCACCTACATGGGCATATTTGGTTTGCTAATATACTAAAAGATAATGTTAGGATATAGGTACTCTGGTTATACTTAATGCTTAAATTTAATGTTTCCTTGAAGTTAGAAACTAAGAAAACAAAAAGCTAAGCCATGAATAATTTTGAACTATTTTGTTGACAAACTTAATCGGATATGAACTGTATAAAGTTTCCTACCCTGTGTAGGAATGAAACATATCTCAGGGGCAAACAGCTACAAGCAAAACATTAGTAATCTAAGCTTGTACACATTTTACACCTGAGAGTCTGTGACTTTTAGTACAAATGACAGGAAGAAGAAAATGCACCATACACCTAGTCAGAAGTAAGCCATGGACTATGCTTTTCCTTTTTCTTTCCTTTGGGGACCTATTATAGTCATATCATGTGTACTGTGACTTACCTTTAACTCTAAGGTTCTTTGTTCTCAAGTAATAAATACTTTGTGCTCTCAGGACCCCATAGGAAAATCACACATAAGTCTACTAACCTTTATGGCTGTCCTTTATCTGAGCACTTATCCACTATGAGTTTTAGAAATATTGACTGCACAATTTGTAAATAGGCCACTTGTTCTTTTCAACTGGAACAATGTCATACATAAACAGAGATGAAAGAATATCCTAAATATGCGGGCCATGGCAAAGAATGAGTGCCCATTTTAATTATCATTTGACAGCACACCAAACTAATGCCAAACCAAAATAAAGCACCTTGTATTAACAAACATAACATGTTCCATAGTAGTGAGAACATAACCAGAGCCAAAACATATGCTCAGCTGCACTTGCTTAGCAAATCTGTAGCAGTAAAAAGAATCAGGAACATTGCTATTGTTACGTTACAGGTGTTGCTAATCAGTTATGGTGCCAATTTCTTTTCTTGCTTATTAATCATAACTAAATTTCAAGCTGATGTAATTTTCTGGTTTTGATATATGAATTTACAGAATTAAAAATGACTAATGAGGATGATCACAAAAAGTGTTGTTTAACATAGTAAGTACTCATCTGCAATATAATTTCAAGTCATTCTTATTTTAAAAATTTGTAATTATTAAAATAATGTAACATAAAGTAAGCATTACATAACAAATCATTAAAATTATTCCACACTAATTCAACATTGTCTACAACCATTGCAAAACAGAAATTAGATCCATGTGACAATAAGGTTCTAAGAAGAGTTTTAATGTTCAGATGGTGACTGTGACCTGGCCTATTGGGAAACTATTTTTATCATAAAGGTGCAGTTCAACTCTTATATATGTTTTTTTTCTTAAGATTAATTTTTTTTATTTCTAATCGTGTGTGTGTGTGTGTGTGTGTGTGTGTGTGTGTGAGAGAGAGAGAGAGAGAGAGAGAGAGAGAGAGAGAGAGAGAGATTGTGTGTGTGTGCACGCACATAAGTGCAGGTACCAGTGGAGAACAAAAGCACAGACCCCAAAAGCTTGAGTTATAGGTGGTTGTGAGCTGCCTGACATGGATGCAGGGAACTGAGCTCAGGTCCTCTACAAAAACAGTATTCATTCTTAACCATTGAGCCATCTTTCTAAACCTGATGCCTGTTTCTTTTGACTCATATGAAGACCCCTTCATGTATCTATACATACCCATCATTAAAAATGTACCATTAATCTGTTTTTTATAAAAATATGTAAATTTTGATTATATTCTTTCCCTCCCCAGACTCCTCCAAGATATTTTTCACCTCCTTAATATCCATTGACTTAATGGAATACTTACTTTTAGAAACTACAAAACCTGCACTTTATAAGGAACTGCAAGCAAATGCAGGAGAAGCACAGGTGTCCTTTTCTCTAGCAGGGAGGTCACAGAGGTCATCCTGAAACCACCCACAGAAAAAGGATCTGTAGCAGCTAAAGTAGAGAAACAAAGCTGAGGTTTTCCCTAAGCCAAGCCACCAGCCCTTCTTCCTCCAGCCAGGAGGGAGCAAAGACACCAGCTCAGCCAGGAACACCTGTCTACCAAATTTATGCTGACTTTAAAAAGAATATTTATTAATCATCTGGCAGTACCTCATAAAAACATCACTGGATTATAAAGTTCAACTAGGCAATGAAAGTAGCAATGTAAATTAAGTCTAATAATTCATGAACAAAAATAAAACAAAAACAACACTGGTTTATTTTGCTACTTCATAATAAGCATGTTTTCATGTGGGGGGACTGAAAACTGCAAAATGGAGACTCACCATCATCCTCTTTAAGGCCAGCTTTCTCTAATCAAAATATATTTCAAAAATAAGAAAAGGAAGTAAAGAAAAAAAAAGAGAAAACCTGTAGTGATATTTTGTTTGTAATCTAACAAATAAAGCTTGCCTGAAGATCAGAGTGCAGAGTTAGCCACACTAGTTAGTCATAGAGGCCAGGCGGTGGTGGCTCACACCTTTAATCCCAGCACTTGAGAAACAGAGGCAAAGGGATCTCTGTTGAGTTCAAGGTCACCCTGGGCTATACTAGATTGATTCAGTTTAAAAGAGAAACAGAGCCAGGTGGTGGTGGCTCAAAACTTTAATCCTAGCGCTAGGAAGGTAGAGACAGGAAGTGATATGGCTGGGCAGAGAGAGGAGTATAAGGTGACAGGAGACAAGGGTGCAGATTCCATCTGAAGATGTATTCTGAGGATTCTTAGAGACAGTATCACATGTTTGATACGAACATTGGTAGAGATAAGAATTCTCTAGTGGCTGGCTGTTCTGCTTCCCTGATTCTGTAAGCTTTATTTGTTAGATCACAAACAAAGTATCACTACAAAAACCAATTTTAATATGAAATGAATGAGTCACCTCTTACTCTTTTGGTTCATATACAACTGTAATATATATAGACATATATATGTATATATATATATATATATATCAGATATCCTGATGGACAGAAGCTGAAAACATCTTATGTGTAGACAAAAATGGCAGGCAAATAATAAAAAGATTAAAGATAGAGATTCTATCTTATAGTTTCATTAGAGCTGAAGACTCATATAATATTGCTATGTATAATACATTTGCAAGAACTAATTAGGTTATGAGGTAAATTGTATTGATCTTTTCATTTTTCAAAGCATTTTAAGACAATTTTGGAAGTGTTCATAATGCCATAGAGGCAGATAAATGTGATGGAGAAATACACTCTGGCCTTTTACCTGATCTTGTGGTTTCATTGTGAGGGTCAGCTTTATCCAACAAGAACAGTAAAGACCCTTGGATGAAGGAAGATGGCTAATGTAGAACATGATTTTGTGTCTAGTTGGGTTATGGTATATGTATCATGTAAGAATGAATCATGCTCTTCATTCTTACACATGATCTTAGGTTAATGAATAATAACTGTTCAGTTACTGACCAGTTCCAAGAGGTGTAAAATCTAGTAACTCACAACTATATAGTCCTTTATATGTTTAAAGGGTGTAGTCCCCCTATATAATCTCATTTTATGTTCAGAACAAGCATAGTTGCATGTATTTCTACTTCATACACAGAGAAACTAAAGTTCAAATGTGGGATAATGCTTTTGTACACTGTAAAGACTTGTCACTCATATTAGTTTAATAAAATGCTTATTGGCCAGTAGCCAGGAAGGAAGTATAGGTGGGGTGACCAGACTAAGAGAATTCTGGGAAGAGGAAAGGCAGAGAGGTAGTCACCAGCCCCACCAGACACGGAAGAAGCAAGATGAGAATGTCTCACCAAGAAAAGGATCAAGCCATGTGGCTAAACACAGATAAGAATTATGGGTTGATTTAAGTGATAAGAGCTAGTTAATAATAAGCCTGAGCTAATAGGCCAAACAGTTTATAATTAATATAAGCCTCTGTGTGTTTCTTTGGGACTGAATGGCTACAGGACCTGGTAGGACAGAAACTTCCATCTACATTCAAAGAATTAGGTAAGCTAATAAATTATGGTGTCAAAGATTGAAAGACAATCACAACTCAGGCAATCTCACAAAACTCATGTAAATCTTCTAGTACAGGAAAATGTCTCAGTAGGAATGTTTTTCCAGTGATTGATATAATATGAACTCTTCGGTAACAAAAAAAAAAATCTTACTGAGCTTGAAATTGGTAACACACAGGCTCATATATCCACTGTCCCCTCTTTTCAGTGAGAAACCAGTCAAAGCTCAGGCTTCATTGTCACATAATCGTAACAGTTGAAACAATCCCAGTCTAGTCCCTCTGTTACCACTTCACTTCATCAATCTTCCGTTCTGTCAGCCAAGCCTCCTCTTGCTGACAAAAGGGTCAAACTTCTCAACATGGAATATGGGCCTCTCCCTGGTCACAAATGGGTCTGACTCTTTCAGCTTCATTTCCTCTGTGCCCACAACAGAAATCCCATGTTACACCCAAACACTCCACACTAGGTGTTCACTTGAAATGACCTGTACAGCACTTCCACACTTCTATGACTCTTCATAGAATAGCCCCTTCTTTATGTCCCTTCACAGGGGCTGCATTTTAAGCTAGACCCAAGACTAGGTCAAAATATATGTTAGTGCAGGTGCAAATTAGAAGAAAAGGTTTCGTGGGTGCTCTTACCAAGGTTTCTCCTGTTGCTCTGAGGAATGTGGCAAACTGCCTGGCTTGAACTGGTGTATTTTCTCCTGCAAAATCAAAGGAAAAAATAAAAGTTCATACATCTCACAAGTTCCCAGGAGCAAAACCCTCACACTGCTATGCCTCTCAGTATGACTGTGTGGGACCTAACGGTATAAAAAGTAAGGCAATAAACATATGATTATTTTAACAGTATGGAAGTTTCTGAAAAATGTTACCATCACAAAAAATTAAACATACAATACTTCTGAGCTTTTGAAGCAGAAGATCAACTATTAAGGTGATTCTAACAGGTAATTAAAGGTCCAAAGCTTTACAACTGTACCTATGAAACCAACAAGTTTCATGGAGAAGTTTAAGCATTTATGTATCCAAAGATTGCTGCCTTTTTGAGGGAGAGGGTGATAGAACAATGAAGTTCAAAGTGCAGTGCTGAAAGCAATCATCGGCTGATAAGCAATAAATAGCAATTAAAAGTTGCATTTTAAAGCATGTGTCAGGTGTTACTGGAAAAGGCATCTGTCTGAACAGCAGTTATTGAGAAGTTTATCAAAAATAGTAAATAATGTATTAAAAAGTCCCAAGTGAGTAGTGAAAACCTTATTCAGATGACAAGCTGCCTATCAGTTGGAAGCCAGTACTCAGACTCATTGTCTCCAGTACTGTTTTCATAATTTCCTAAGAGTACATAACACCACACTTTACTCTTTGGCTTAGGAAACCTTACTTATGCACTATACTATTAAAAACTACTTTGACTTACTTACTTATACTTCCAACAAATACATTTTTGCAATCTTAATTACCACTTCTAATGCTTCTTTTTAAATTTTTTATTAGTTTCCTGAGAATTTCTTGCATTGTATTTTAATCACAACCACCCTCCCCAACTCCTCCCAGGCCCTCCAACCCCAAGCTTTGTGTCTTTTCTTTTCTTTATAGCCATCAAGGATAAGTCATGCAATGCACATAATCTTGGAAGTAAGGCCTTCAACTGGATTGCAGTCAAGGAAAAGGTCTTTGAAAAATGTTTGGATTTACTAGATTCTTTCATTCAGTTAACATTGCTGAGGACATGTGATGGGGATGCCCACACAGATACAGTCTTCTGATTTCAGCGTGTTTAACAAGGGAGAGATATGGTGAGCCAATTCCAAAAATCACGATAATACAAGCAATAGATGCAGAGATGTAGCACAGAGAGGATCAAAGTGCTGGAGACAAAGCTCAGAGGTGACTTTTTGAAAGAGAAAATAGTTCTGAAAACAGTGTCAGTTAACCAGAAAGCCAAGGAAACTTTGAAACATTAAACATGTTACAGGTGATGGGAAGACTCAGAATGTGGTCACTGGAGAGAGGAACTCTGGAGGCTGTAATTAATGCAGTCATGATCACGGCCCTTAGGCTTCCAATATTGGAATATCCATATTTTCTAGGTTTTACTCCTCTCTGCCTGTTCTCAACCCATTCATTTTATTCTAGATCTTAACATTTAAAGTATGATCACATGTAGCTTTTTGGTGGAGTAAAAAATATAATTATTCGTGTTACCACTATGGCCTCTGTATCAGCATTAATAGTTACCTATTCAGAAGTATTTACTCACAACAGGCTTCGTTTTAAGACCTCAGAAAATGACAGTGAGCTGATTGTCTCACTGAGTTTGTACTCCAGGAAGAAGAGAGACTCAAAAAAAATATGATAATATCTCCCAGAAAAGCATAGAACAATGAAAGCAAACCACAATACTGTGTTTCAAAAAGTTTCATCTTAAGCTGAACCCATAGAGGTCCATGAAGATATCAGCTATGTAGTGATATCAAGAAAGGACATTCCAGACAGACAGAACTGACCATGGAAAGTTACTTGGGAAAGAATCCTCTCTATAAGAAGAGTTGAGGTGGCAAGTGGAAGAGCACATGAAGTCTAATACTTGGGACTGACGACGTTACCAACTAGTGGTTCCTACATGTGCAGCACATTAAAACCACCTGGAAGCTTTTCCCAAATGAGAATATCTGAGTCATATCCATAAGCGAGCAGGCCCAGAGTCACTACAGTGATCCCAGATGCTAGCATTCCCTGTACTTTTCCAGAGGATCCAGATAGATGGCCCAGCTGAGACATACTAATTTAAGTCAAAATGAGAAATTCAAATTTTAGTCCAATGACATAACATTCCATTGAAAGGCAAGTTTCGCTTAAAATTTATTATGTACAAAATTATTTAAATTCCACCTAGACATTTGGTTAAAAGAAGCATGATACCTTAGGAATATATTTCTTTCTAAACCAAATTACCATCCAGAATGAAAATGACAGAAAGCATTGACCACTTTTCTTAAATAATCAAATACTTTTGGTGAAAATAGTACCTTTGGAATGCTCATTGTAGCTACCCATTACTTTTATATAACCTTTTTGTAGACTTCTAGAATACACTGACTTATAACTTGTAAATAGCATTGTCTCTGTTGAGAAGGATACATACAAAAATATATGATACATTTTTCTTGCTATGGCTTTCTTTATCAGAGGTGGTATCTCACTATGTTGCCCAGGCTAGCCCTTAGGTCCTTGGCTCAAGCAATCCTGTTGTCTCAGTTTCTCAAATATCCATAACCACAGGTACACACCTCAGTACCATAACCGCTCTTTTTGATCATTCCTAAGTGCTAGAGTAAATCTGTCATTGTGGGTTAGGTATATCAAGTACAGGTCACATCCCAAGAAAGAGACCTATCAACTAAAATCTACTTTCACTACTGCAAGTTCCCAGAGCTGTGGCTGATAGATCTCGTACTATTATGGTAAAATACATAACTACTTAATGAACTTCATTAAAAATTCACTCACTCAGTGCAAGACAAAACTATCATAGTATTTTAGTTGTGCACCCATAACACATTTTACTCAAATTGCCTATAAGCTTGAAGATAATTCAAAGATCTTAAAAATCCGTTTGGAATTAATAAACAACCCACACCCGCAGTTCCACTTATTCATATTACATAAACTAATTCATAGGTTTCACATTGCATCACAGAGCATGAACAGTTGGGGCAAGTTGCATCCATGACCTGGACTGAACAATCAAACTAGATCCTAACTTGCTTCACTAGATCATACATCACTACTACTTTAGAATGCACTAAAACTATAGCTGATAACCTGGGTTTCCCTAGAGACACTGATTCATTTCTGTGATGGCTGACTTTTCATTGTCAGTAGCCATACCTATAGCCAAGATATGTGACTTCTTTGGTAAAATAATTACGGTGAACTAAGATAATTTACCCTGGTTTTCCATTAATTTTTGTCACTTTTGATTCATTTTAAAGGGCTCCACAGAACACGTCTCTTGAAAGCTCCAAGAAGTTACGTACACATTTCACAAGCCTAGCCATTTTCAGGATCTTGGATCTTAAATGCTGTTATGTTCTGGCTGTCTCTCAAAAGCAAGCTGGGTGATGCTATTGCTGAGGGTGGAGAGGAATCCAAGTCAATAAGATACAGTGAAAGGGTCCAACCTGTGTAGACTAAACATCTAAAATAGCCCCAAATTTGCCAAAACACATGCAGCCCACATACCCCTAGGGATAGAAGACCAGCTAGGCTGGTGTGGCCAAGTGCAAAGAAAGGCACACAGTTACAACCTCATCAGCTAAATGAAGTTTTTGTGGCTCATATTCATGAAATTCAGTCACATTCCTATTGCTACTTTACGGGGTTAATTTTAGGAATCACTGGGACCTACCACAAAATACCAATGAGCATGTAGACTTTAGGAAGAAAAATAATTTCTCTTCTTTTGAGTGACATTTCCCCTCTTCTCTTAAGTTTTTTTTTTTTGAGTAGTTCGCCAAATAAAACTATTGCCATTCATAAATTCTACATGGCTAAGAACTTAATATAACTTAAAACATGTGCCACCCACAATCCTTATTTTGACATTGGCAAAAGAAAAACAAAGTTAGGATGCCATCAGATGCTATAAATAGAAATCAAATGTGTAAACAAAAAGATTTGATTGTGAAAAGCAAAGATTTCAGAGTTTTTCTTTTAACACAAGATTAAATAAATCAGCATTCTACAAACGAGTTAATTTGTAAAGTGAATAGAAAGAAGTGTGGCAGATTTTTTGTATTCTTATTCTTTGTAAATTTCATTGAATGTATTTTGATCCCACCCATCGTCCTTTCTCTAACTCCTTCCAGATCAACCCCCACTTCCATACCCCTCAACTTTATCTCCTCATTTGTTTAAGCCTATCACTGTGGCAGATTTTTTTTAAAGATGGCTGAAATGATCTCTTCCACCCAGAACATTCTCACAGCACGTCTTAAAGGCTCCTCCCACAAAAGGGGGCTATCAGCCCCTTCTCATTCAATCTGGCAATTTATTACCATGGCAAGTGTGATATTCTATGACTTCCAAGGCTGGATCATAAAATTTGATTGATGTCACACCTTACTGAACAGAACACAGCTCTAGAAAGTTTTAGCTACCATGTGAACAGCACCCCAACCCCAGAGGATACTGTGGTTACAAAGACCAACCACGCTACCAATGTGCAGAGAACAATTACCATGAGTCACAATGTGGCTGGACAGTTCCTTGTTGCTTTAAGCTCTCTTGGTTCTGGCTGCAGACTATGTCACTAGAAGGTGAAGGGGTTTTTTGAGTGGAAGCAATTTAGTAGTAAGTACAGCCCAGTGACATTTGAAACAGAATATGTACCTAACCGGCTCTAGGTATCAGCTGAGGAGATGCTGAAGCAGAATCTGAGAATGTCTGACTTCTTTTAGTTAAGTCATGGATAGAGCTGGGTTAAGTTTTTTTTAAAAAAGCTGTATAGTTTACAAGAAGAGGAACTGTTTAAATAAAGACAGGGTGTGCTGGTTTAAAAACAGCACTTTTCTGCACCCTCTAACACAACAGAAACAAAAATGACAGCAAGTACCAGACTTGATGGAGCTAGGCATTGACAAAAGACAAATAAAGGTAGATGGTGACTAAAAAGAGTGTTTATTACACGGAGGAATAAGAGAGTCGAGACACCGGTGCTGTAATGCAGTTTAAAGGTCTCCTATGCCTCTTAAAGCCACAAGAGCTGACTTTTTCTACTAAATAGGGCTACTAAGAATCCTAAGGTGCTGAAAAGTCAGCATCCTCAATTCAAACATCCCTGATAAACAAATCAAACATCCCTGTCTGTATAGCTTCTGCTAACACAGTGGGTTGTTAATACAGTGGTTTATAAATTGATATAAAATACTCTAGAGACTGTTAAAGAATCCTATTATTTGGAACTGAAAGACAGAGGAAGAAATGGAGTCATTGGTGGTCAACACAGGCCACACCTTCTGGGAAAAAAAAAAAAAAACCTGATAACCCAAAGGATGGAATCCAGAGCACGGAGATAAAAGCCAAGAGTCTCCAGAACAATTTTCAGGAAGGATAGACCTCAATAAGCAAGTGGCAATATGGCCAACAGGATGGCAATGGCTCCTTTCTCCTATGAACAGGTAGAAGAATGGGGATTTCCCACAGAGGTTCAGCACTGAATGCATGTGAAAGACAGAAAACTTTTTTTTTGTCAGGTGCTCAAAGGTGCTCACAAGACCCTTGAGTTCAAAGCTCTCAATACACAAGGCAGGTGCTCACCCCTACCTGCACTTTTATTTACCTTAAAGTCCAAGGCCTTGGGCCTGCACATGCATCTAATGGGAGAATGACACTGAACATAACAGCAGAAACAGTGATGCTTTGTCTACAAGAGAATGGTAAGTGGCCGTGATCAGAGGATGGAAGATCATGTTTCCAAAGATGAACACACTAATACCACCGCCTTATGATGCACCAGGTTCTGCTGGACCACATGCATCCCTCAGCCTGGAGTTCTTGACCCGAATGTAGGTGGAGTTCTCTGATTTCGTGAAACAAAGCATAAAAGGCAAAGAGTTCTCACCTTATTCATTGTAATATTCTCCCTCAGTCACTCAGCTACTGCATTAGCTGATGACACCCACACTATGAAGAAACCCAGATTAGCACAGCGGACAAGTCCAGGTTCTATGGAGAAAGAGGTTCCTAATTAGTCCCCTCCCCCGGTGAGACACACACACATACACACACAAAGCCTCGTCTGCTCCATTCCAGTGCTGACCGAATGCATGGGAAACCCTGACCCGATGCAACAGCCCAACTCTCCACCATTTCCTAACACATAGAAACCGAGACCACCAAATAGCTGTACTTCTAAGCTGCAATAATAATAAATAATAGATGAACAAAGCAAGAGAGAACCTACTGCTTTGGGAACATATGACAAATGTCACAGAAATTGTTAAAATAAATATTCTGATGGAAAGATTTAAAAGACAAACATTATACTGCCATTATTGTGACGGTTGATGTAGACAGTCAGCTTGACAGGAGACTAGCTTATGCGCATGCTTCTCAGGAATTATCTATAGTAGGCTAACTGAGGGGATGAGACCCACCATAACTGCTACACTCACACAAAAGGAGAAGCTAAGCAGTGGCACTCCTCTCTGTCTGCTTCCTGGCTGCACATACAAAGCCACAAGCTTTGCCACCACCACTTCCTGCCAGCATAGCCTGTAAGTCAAAATGGACTCTTCCTTCTTGAAGTCACTTTTGTCATAGCAACAAGGTGATTAACTCTCTATCAGTCTTCAAATTAAACCACTAAGAAATACAAAATGAGGTCATATGTGAGGTCATGTATTGAAATCATGTGGTATTAGAGAAACATGGGCCTGCATACCTTAATAGCTTCTATGCAGTGTTACCATCAATAACATTTCTACCTGAGAAGTCAATTAGAGGATTTCAAATGGGATCTCCCAGCCTGATCTTGGCATTTACAGGTATTTTTTTTTTTTATTTAAAGTGCAACTAGAAAAACAAACTGAAGACTTAGACATAGCTGCAAGGCCTGTAATTCCAGAACACAGAGACCTGAGACAAGGGTATAAGTCCTAGGCCAGTCTGGCATTCTCACTGGGAAACTCCCCCAAATGGGCAGACAAATGACCATACTGTAATAAAACCCAGAATACTTGCTCCAAATCGTCCACAGAATAGATGCTGAGAGCAGGAACGGGAAATCCTGGAGTCTAAGTCTAAAAATGCTGGCAGTCAATGCACTGACCAGTAAGATTCCATAGGGGAAAGGACTTAAAAGAATGCTTCTGTAAACCTTTTAATAATAAAATTAATTCAAAACTATGAAAATACTTGTAGAAATGTGAAAGTATTAACAGGTTTAATAAACTAAGAAAGCATACAAATTGGTCAGAAAAAATACTTAATAAGCAAAAAGCATGAGATTTACAATGAAAACCAACAAAGACGACATTCATCATAATTTCAATGAAGGTGAAAAACTGACAAAGCAAAGGTCACACAAGTTTGAGTTGAGAGAATCAATACAAGTTTTAGTAGTGTTCAGTTCTGGAGAGTATTGAGAAAGAAATGTTCATTTACACAGGAATTCTAGCTAATAACTTGAGTGTATGACTGGAGTATTTATGAGGTCAGTATCTTGAAGAACTTTTTCTCAGTGATTATATTTGTGGAAGTTTATCAAGATCAAGACTCATAATTTCAAAGTTTAAATTACGTATTCATAAGTTATGCATAAACAAAGAGTAAAGATAACCAATTGCTATCATGACACTGACATTTATTCAGAATTTACTGAGTTCTTCGAAGATGCTGCTACTATTTCTAATGTATAAATACTTAAAAGTGGGGGGGAGGGGGAAGGAGAAGGGAGAAGGGAAGGACTGGGGAGAGCTTGGGGGAGTGGGAGGGTGGAGATGGAGGAAAGGTGGATATTGGAGAAGGGAATAAGATATCTACATTAAGGGAGTCATTTTAGGACTGGCAAGATACTTGGCTCTGGAGTGGATCCCAGGTGTCCACGGGGATGTCCCCAGCTAGGTACTTGGGCAGCAGAGGAGAGGGTGCCAGAACTAACCTTGTCCCATAGTCACATTGATGAATATCTTGATCACCACCATAGAAATTTTTCCAATGGATGGAGATAGAGACAGAGACCCACATTCACATCAGAGCAATGGACTGAGCTCCCAAGGTCCAGTCGAAGAGCAGAAGGTGGGAGAAGATGAGCAAGGAAGTTAGGACCGTGAGGGGCTGGACCACCCACTGAGACAGTGTGCCTGAACTAATGGGAGCTCACAAAATCCAGCTGGACTGGGACTGAACGAGCATATGATCAAACAAGACTCTCTGAATGTGGCTGCCAATGGGGGCAGACTGAGAAGCCATCAACAATGACACTAGGACCTATCTCTTCTGCATGTATTATCTTTTAGGGAACCTAGTCTATTTGGATGCACACCTTCCTAGGCCAGGATGGAGGGGTTAGGGCCTTGGACTTCCCACAGGACAGGGCACTATGCCCTCTTTTAATGGAAGCAGGGGGAGGGAGGAGGGGTGGAGGGAGCGGGAGGGGACTGGGAGGAGGGGAGGAAATGTAAACTTTTTTTGAATGGAAAAAAATAAAAGAATATGTAAAAAAAGCCAAAATAAATAAATAAATAGATAGATACTTAAAAGTCACTATCTTCTCTAGAAACTAGAAAATCCCCTCCAAAAACATACCTATGACTGACTCCTTCATAAGTCTGACCCAATATTTCTGCCCTGTGCAATACGTTTTTATTTCCATTATTAACTATATGTATCTATAAGCATTCCTGGACAGGATGGGATACTTATTTCAATGAAACCCTATTTCAAAAAACCAAAACTAGAGTCCACAAATAGATCAGAGGCTTTAAAACTCTTGAATTTTTTTATTTGACAATTAAGAGTGTCCTAATAGTGCTAAATGTTGAAAGTATTAAATGTGCTATAAGTGCGAACAGCATTGGATCTGATTCTTCTGTTACTACAGTCACTGAGACCAGGAATAACGCAGATAGGGTGATGTCACTGTCTGCAGCTGATATTAGATCAACATTGTTCACTTCTTTTTTTTTTGTCTCTCTACAAATTGTTGCTTTTATTTCTCAAATTTCACATTCCAACAGGTAGGTGTTAAAAAATAAATAACTCTGGCCTCATTCATGGGTCACCTCTGGCCTGTGTCTCTACTGCAAAACCTTTCTGCACATCTGTGCCTTGTTGAATCACAGCCTCTTTAAATTCAGTATTTCAATCTTTATAAACTGAGGGTTTTTTTTTACATTTATAGCATAATCTTTTATTGATTTTATTGAGCTCTACATTTTTCTCCCTCCAGAAGAACCAGATATTAATCTACACACCTACGAACACCTGATTTTTGACAAAGAAGCAAAAAATATATAAAATGGAAAAAAGAAAGCATATTCAACAAATGGTGCTGGCATAACTAGATATCGACAAGTAGAAGAATGAAAATAGATCCATATCTATTGCCATGCACAAAACTTAAGTCCAAATGGATCTAAGACCTAAACATAAAGCCAGCCACACTGAGCCTCATAGAAGAGAAAGTGGGTCTTCTATTCAGTTCCATTGGTCCTTCTGTCTGTTTTTATGCCAATTCCAGGCTGTTTTTCAGTACTGTAGCTCTGTAGGAGAGTTTGAATTCAGGGATTGTGATGCCTCCAGAAGTTCCTTTACTGTACAGGATTGTTTTGGCTATCCTGCACTTTCATTGACTTAGCCAGAATTAACTTAGATCTCAAACACCAGCAGCCCACAGACTGTGTACAGCCAGCTACTCATAACTCCTGTCAAGTTTCAACACAATCATTCGAGTTACCACTGAATGGAGGAGAGTATAAATATCATTGACCCATGCTAATAATTCTGTGTAAAAACTGTATACATTTTCTACGTGGCAATCACATGTTTGATGAAGAATCCTTAATTTTTAAACAATAAAAAATTGTCCAGAACTCAATATATCATTGTCATTCTTAACTTGGCATTTTATTCTTTATAAAAGCCACTGCACTGTAGATGTTGAGGCAGAGTCTTACAATCTTCTACTAGTTAGAGGCTCAATTTCATCCTCTCAAGGAGGGGAAGGGGGACATGGGACAGGGTGTTGTCACCACTGCCAGCAACTTCTAGTCATTTCCATTGTTACTTTATTCACTGTCTAAGCAAAGACGGCAAAATAAACCACAGAAATATAATTAAGTGGATGACTGGAAGGGTTCCAAAAGGTTTGAAGGAAAAAAGAAATCTCCCTGAATAAAAGGCCAGACATTTGGTTTATACAAGTTTAACTACTAATGCTGAGGTATGAGAACTACCAGCACGCTAACACCACCACCTTTTGTTGATTCCTTCAAGTAACACACGCAAAAATAACAATTAAGAGCAACGTCACATACTGTAAGCTATGGTCACAACAGTTTGTACATTCTGATTTAAGAGCAGGTCAATAGAAAAATCCCTTGCTATACAAAAATCCAATCCAATTACCAACGGTAACTTTATGCAAACCGTCCTAATGGCCATTATCTGTAACCAGAGGTCTCAGTTTGCTACACTCTGACTTCTGTACTGTTCTTTGCAGCCTTCTCTATTTAAGTTTTTGTTCTCATTACTCCAAGATGTCAACAGTGCTTCTACTTCTATTTATCTGAGTTCAAGTGCACATGATGTGTCTTAAAAGGCTTAGTGTTGGTGAAAAACAGGCAGGGACCACCCTTTAATTTAATGAGCCGCCCTCAAAGTTTACAAGACTTTTTTGAGATATGTTGTCATGCATCCCTAGCTCCCTCCAATGAAGATGCACAAATACAGTACAGCTACTCAAGGCCTCTTGGCTCCTCTTGTCACCTTCCCAGATAAAATAATTTTTCCATTACAAGCAGACTAGTACTTCTCCAAGGTCCCTTTCTCCCTTCACGGAACTTCAAGAGTCAGCTCTTTTACTCCCCTATACTATATCTTTGGGAACAGCTGGCTCAGTTCATGAAAATTTTCCAATATAAATCTGCCATTTCAAAGAGTTGCAGCAACTGGAAATAACAAAGTTAGTCATCAGACTCTTTGGTTTTCAACTTTTATGTCCACTTTAAATTCAACTAATAAAATGTAATACTTTTTCATGCATGAACGTCAAGTCATAAATCCTACTGAAGATACCTATGCTTCATATACATAGCAAGGGAAGGCTCTGAAATTACCTAAGGAAATCCCATGTAGATTTCACTACTCAAAAATATCCACTGTACAAATGATGATTATCCACTGAAAACATAACATTATGGCCAATCTAAAATTGAATTTTGTCTACAATTTAAATATGATGTCATGTTTGTTTTCATGTTGCATGTATGAATGCTTATATGTTGCATTTTCTTATAAAATTTAAAGGTACTATGTCACAATCACTCCTAGTATTACTTTTTGCCTACGAATGCAGTTTTTCTGAAAAGAAAAAGAGACAAATCTCTATATTTAAATGCAATCTTAAAATCTAAACATTTATAAGTCAGAAATATCAGATGTCTTAGGTAAGCTTGAAGATAACTTTAGCTTCAACATGTGTCATCCTATGTAATGTATGTCCCAAACAACAAAAGTTACCAGGGTTGTAAGTCAGGAAAAACATGGTACTAGCTAGCCAAAAAAGGTGGTGGTGTTGCCACTTAGCATACTGCAATATGGCACAGATCAAATTTCATCCTATTTCAAAAGTCAATGTTTAAAGTAAAGAAGCCCAAAGCCAAGATTTTGTGTTGAGAGACTGTTGCGGTTTGTTTTTTTTTCCTGTGGCTGTGCGGTCGCAGGTCGTTCTCTAAGTGCTCTCCTGGCTGATGTTTCCCCAAGTGCCAAGGAACACGCTTCCCTACGTTTCTTTGTGTTGCCCAGCTCCACAAATGTCCCTTTGAACAGGGCTGTTGCTCTATGTTCTGATCAGAGCTGTTGAGTGCTGGAAGATGTGTTTGCCATATCAATACTCCGGTGCGTACGTGTAAACATGAAAACAGACATGCACAATTTGTTCTTTCAGTCTAAAGGGTAAGTCAGAATGAATATGTTTTCTTTGAAACACATTCAACAAGAAGAACACTTCACCAGTGTGCCATCAGATAAATCCAGAGAAGCCAGCCTTGCATAACTTTAACCACAGTTACTATATCTTTGTTTTGTTTTGTTTTATTCAGTGTCTTTTGATATTTGGAGTTAGGAGAAAATCTGTAGAATTAGAAAAGAGTATCTGGCAACTTTTGTAAATTCAATTCAAAATATCTTGCTTAACTCAGGTCAGAAAATATAAATGGATTCATATGGACTCGGAATAACTACATTAGATACTGCCTATCTCCACTCAAGCTTAAGGAATATAACACAGATTTCTTGTGTTTTAAGAAATAGCATAAAACATTTAACTTTGGTGGAGTTTTTAGAATAAGTTGGGTATATAATGTATATTAGCTCAACTGATCTTCACAATGATCCTGAGAAAAGGGACACTATCCCCATTTTAAAATGAAGATTTTCTTGGGAGACTGAGGCAGAAGGAACACAAGTTAAGAGAGAGCAAAAACTACAAGCATTAACTTGTCTGAAGAAATTAATAATAACAAAAATAAAGAGTCTAAACCTGAACCTGGCTCATACGCCAGGCACAGAAAGAAGAATGTGAGCCTAGGTTACATAGTAAGCACACCCTACAACAGGCGAGTGGGTGTGTGGGGGTGGGGCGTGACTAAGGAGCATGAGCCTAGGTTACAGAGTAAGCACGCCTGTTACAAGGCGAGTGGGTGTGTGGGGGTGGGGCATGACTAAGGAGCATGAGCCTAGGTTACAGAATAAGCACGCCTGTTACAAGGCGAGTGGGTGTGTGGGGGTGGGGGAATGAATAAAGGTCTGCAAATCTCCTTCTGACTCACATTTGGACATTCAGAGGTCTGACTGCAAAGGCATGGCTCTCTCCCGCTCCCACAGAAAGTGGACAAGGAAAAGCTAGGATTGTTGGCCTTGTATAAACTGATTTGAACTGCTATCTTGTCACAAACACCGAAAGCATGCTTCCCTCTCCTTTAAATAACTTGAGCAATTAAAATGGTGCTAACTTTCAACTGATCAATCAATGAATGAACAGTCAAGGAGAGGAAGAAGATAGGAAAACAAGAATACGACTCTGTGGTTAAACAAATAAAACCGTCAATAAAAGAACTTAATATGGTATTACAGTAGAACAGAAATACCTATCAGAGGTCAGTAATAACCATATGAGAGAGCATACGTCAATATTTTGAAATAAAATTAGGAGCTTACACAGTATTCAAAATTGTATGGGATGAGGTTTTCGCAGTTGCTTAATAAAATGTGCACAACTAACGGATTTGGGGAAGCTCTGGCACCAGTGTATAATTTACATCCTGAGGACCATACATGCTAAAAGCAATAAACTCAGGCACAAAAGACATCTTGGCGAGGTAGTAATTGGTTTGGAATCAGGGAATATTTTAGTACTAGAAGAAGCAGAGGCAAGGCCCCGCTGGTGATAAAAAATGTGTAGCCTAGCTTCAATAACAAGGCTTGGAGAAACTGGAAATTCTTAGGTACATTTTCATAACTAGAAAGAAGCATTGAGAATAAATCTCTCATTCCAATGATAGGAAAAAATGAATTTCACTGTTGCTAAATGGTTTGCCCAAACTCAAACAGCAAAGGTCGGGCATCTGGCACCTGCCACAGCAGCCAATTCTGTTTATACTGTGATATCCCATACACTCGTAGTCTCAGGGGATCAGAGGTTCTTTAAGTCATCACAAGAGCATTGTGGGCAGCTGGAGCATAGATGTTCCGCTATGGCATTTCAGCTCTGGTCACTTTATGCACTGAACTTCTGGCAGCACTTATTAAAGAAAAGAATATTTCCATATTAAAAATAAACACTTCCCGATTACATTAATTACAATCAAAATTACTAACAACAGAAAAGAAGAAAGCCTTTGCCCTTGAAAAATTAATCAATTACTTCAACTACTGAATAACAAATGTTCAGCATAAATGGAATATGTCAAAAACCCAGCTATGCACTGGGTGAGTAAAAATTGTCAGTCTGTTCCAGGGTTAGATGGAGGTGAACTAGAAAGTCGAAATCATTAATCAGCTATTAACACACACACACACACAAACACACACACAAACACGCACGCACACACACACACACATGTGCTCGCTGGCATGAGCATGCATGCACACAGTGACTGGCAAGATGGGCAGTTACAAAACCTAGAAAACATATGGTATGAAGATGTCAGTCTAGTGGAGCTAAAGTGACTGCAAGAAGCAAAAACCCAAAAATAATAATCATAAAAAAAAGTTAGTGCCCAACAGCAAAGCTGAGGCCATGCAGTAGAGTCCATGAAGAACTAAGCAGGGTCATCTCACAGTAAAAGAAGCGTGTGTATCTATCTAGAAAGGCTTCCTAAGACACATTATTATGGCAGAAAAGGTTTGACAAGAATACTGGGGTTAGGGAAGAAGGCTATTTCAAGCAAGAAATATGCTAAAAAGAAAAATATCCTAGGTAGAAATTCCAGAAATGGTGAGGTCTATCAAGGACAGGGTACAAAGTGACTGATTCATGAAAGAAATAGTGTTACAGAGGTTTGCCACATCACACAACAGCTTTATATGGTGTGCCAATAAATTGATATTAATCCACATGACCTATAGGGTTCAAGACTGGGACTCACTGAAGGCTACAGTCGGTAATAGCATAATGGCCCTGCCTCAGAGAACAGAAATGGGAAGACAAGTCACAAAGTGACCAACCAGAGGCTACCACTGTGAAGACAAAAGTGTTATATTTTCTAACACATACTGTGATTAAAAGATATATTAAATAAGCTTATAAGAATAAGCTTATAAAATCACTCTGACATGCTAGTTTAGGACAGAAATGCTAATAAGAATTTGTGAAACAGTCAGCTCAGCAAACAGGCAATGGCCATATGGGCCTGTTGAACTGAGTTCAGTGCTGTGAAGTCAAAGGAAGGTGGGGAAAACTTGATTCCACAAGGCCGTCCTTTGCACCCCACATCATGCTGTAACAGGCATGCACATGAAAGCACATGCATGAACACACACACACACACACACGAGCACACAATGATTCCTCAATATGGTTAATTTTAAAAGATATTAAAACTACTGAGAATGATAAAGGCAAGCGAAAACATACTGTGACCTAATGATGTAGGAACAAGGAAGTCACTTGAGTTTGTAATTTAGAGGTGACATCTTGTGAACACTGCTTGAGAGAGTTTAACATAATGTAATTTTTCAAATCAAATGGTGGTAAAATTATGAATGATTTAGGAAAGTTTAAATAAAGCAACTTAAGTAGCTTAGGTACGAAACAACACATATACAAATGAAAACAAGATTTTAAAAGGCATTTTCAAGGAAAATAAATGAACTCCCTAGGTGACCACTCTAGGAACAAGGAAAAATTTGCATAAGTCTGTAATGGCAACCAGACAGAAGTTCATCTTTCTCTCCTTCTACACAAAAACCACAGGTAACACACTGGTTTGCTATGATACTTCCTTAACCCTGAAAAGGCCCACACTCCTCTGTCACCACTGATCTGTGAGACTTCTGGCCACTGGAGGAGGTTATCTCTTAGACTTCCACCAAGCCAGGAAGATTGGGAAGGAATAAGGCAAAACTATCTTCAAGGAAAACTCCAACTCACAAAGCCTTCCTACAGGCTTAGCTGTCTGCTGCCACATAAAACCCAAAAAAGCCCACACTTGTTAAAGCGAGAACGTCTCCATATCTCCAGGTTTTATCACCCACTCTAACGACAGAGAGGGATTTTTCTTATGCCTTTTTATTGTCGGCCTGGGAAGCTCTTCTCACTGACTGAAGGCTCCTTCACAACCTTTCCCTCCCGGCTATAGTAATGAAACCATGCAACACTATAAACATCTTCCGTGTTTAACTCCAAGATGTGTGGTTTTCTGGCTACAAACAGGAGAGCTTTTGTTGTTTTAAACTTAGAGCAGACCCTAAAGCCTGATTTGTCTCAAAATGCCAAGTATTTTCTCTTGTTATGCTCTAATGTGACTATCTCATATTCCAAAAACGTGTGGCTGCGTAGATACTCACTACCCTATCTCTGAGCTAGAAATGGTTCCTTGACTTGAGGAATAAGGCTATTATGCCCAATTATAAAGACTTTAAAAATAAAGTCCAGTCCAGAATCTATATATGCACCCATGCAACAAAAGCAAAGTTGAAGTACTTTAGCTCTCATAAGGAGATATTTCACTAAGAACTAGTAAATGGCCCCATAATGTTTGCTTCTATTGAGTCATAATTTGACTTTCAAAAAAAATGACATAAAGAGCTAGATAGACAGCCAACGGGTGAAGAGAATATGCTATGCCATCATGAAGATGAACATTCATACCCCAACACCTACAACGCAAGCCAGGCATTCAGTATTTCTGTAACCCCTGTGGATTGCTGTGGCATAATGGCTTCCAGCCTAATCGGGGGAGAAAACCCATGAGTCCCAAGTTCAAGAAGAGACCTTGCCTCAAAATGAATAGGCAGAGAGTAATGGGAGGGGGGCACCTAAAACCCTCTTCTGACCTCTGTGTACATATACATACACAGGTATGCCCACTGGCACACATGCACATATATTCTCACATGGAGACACATACAGTAGGAATAGTAGCAGTAGTATCTAGCTACGTGACTAAAACTGCCATTTGTGTTTGTTAGTACTGTTGTGTTGGGTTGTATGAGGTTTACTTGTGTGAGATAAAGTTTCTTTAGGTAACACAAAACTTACGTTCCCTTGGTCTCAGCCACAAATGAATTCAGCACACTACCCAGGCCAAAACTGACTTCATAAAGATTTGCCTCACTTCTAACCCTTCATATTTGCAAAAGAAAATACAAAGTTAGCATTCCAGACCATTTTAATGAGGTAAAAGAGGTTATTGGATTTTATAACCATGCAATAATTCAACACGTAGACACTAACCCTCCAGTTAACACTACTTCAAAGACTATTAAGCTTTCGACAGGGAAAGCACACTGACAATTCAATTAACATTTAATCTTTGAAAATTAATTTTTAAATTATCTCTCATTTTGACCTTTCCATGTTTTTTAACTTTTAAGAAGACTTCAAAAATAATAAATTCACAAAACTTTTCCAAGCTGCAACTAAACCCATACTCTCTCCTCTAGATTTTATTGCAGATGGGTCTCAACTCACATAATATTTTTATTACTTGACATTTTAATCAAAGATCAAAAACTTCACTGGCCAAAACATTTCCAAGACTCTGTGAAGTAAATTAACTTTATGAAATGGAACCCAAGTACATATTTTCTGATGAAATTTTATATTACATTTCAAGAAAGAATGCTGTCCCTTATAAAGATAGCCAATGTGGATCGGACAATAATAATGACAAAAATATTTAAGAGAAATGTGAGAAGTAAGAACTGTTTTTAGTATGCCAAATCACAACGTCAGGAGGTTCCATCAACTGTTTATAGACTCTCAAGAGTCACTGGAGTACAACTTGACAGGGTCCATAAGTGTCCTCAGATCCTATGTTGTCACTGAGTGTAGAGATGGACTGGGTGATGACTTAAGAGACTCCTAATAACATAAATACCTGTTAGCATGGATTACCAACAAGATCATGTCAAATGTGGTAAATGTAGAATGTGTATGTCAACCATGCAGAACTGTGACTTCCTCAAATTGCTTGCCAATTCAATAATCGTCAGTAGGTGTTTCCTAAGATGAGAAAACCCCAGCCTACGTTATAAAACATTCTAAAACATATATCCTTTATTTTATAGGTACTTAACCTCCCAAGATGTGAAAATCTGAAGCTTCTTTCCAGCCAAGTTGGCTCCCTCATATCTTACAGCCGGCCTACACTCATCCCCACATTATTTAAACACTTTATGTTTCTATATCATACTTACTGTATACTTCATGTGAGCACCATCATAAGTGAACTCCCCTGATGTAACCATGTGACCTTGTAGCCCCAGCTTTTTATGTCTTTTCAGGAAACTGTGGTATTTGTTACATACATTACTTGTTTTGACACCAAAAGCACTTCGGTGTCTTCATATTAAGCAATAAGTGCTTTTTAAAAGATAACTAACGCTGTGGACCTGATGTTATGAGCTGAATTCCCTAAAATTCTTAAGTGGAAATCCTCAGTGCCTCAGAATGTAATTGGGTTTGGAGGAGGAACATTTTAAAGGTAATCAGGTAAGATGTCAGTGGGGCTCCTGTCAATGGCTGCTATCTTTAGAAAAAGAGATCTCAGAGGGGATGCTAGAGAGATACAAATGCAAAGCTCACAGAGGACCACTCATCTGAAGAGGCAGCAAAGGAGCTTCCTTTTCCATGACGAGAAGATGCCCCTACTGACAATATAATGCTGCATTCCCACCAAGTTGCCTTAAATGTGAAAGAATAATTTGCTTTAAAGCTACATAATCTTTAGCATAGTTTTTCTATGCTAAATCACAGCTGTGGTTTTTTTAATTGAAAAAAAAATTTATGCAATATATTCTGAACACATTTTCCCATCCCCTAACACTCCCCCATCCATGTCCCCATTCAACCACCCATAACTCAACAGTGTGCAGAGAGTGAAAAATTTGAGAACACTCAATCCTAAATGGGATGTCTTCATTAAACTCCTCCATCAGGATTCAAGGAGCTATGAAGGGGAGGAGCCAGGAAGATTGTAGGGACCAGAGGGAATGAATGACTCTAAGGAAACAGTGTCTTCCAGACACAAGAGGACTGATGTGCACATGAACTCACAGAGACTGTGGCAGCATGCAGAGGGTCTGCACAGGTTCAAGTCAGTGTCTCAGTGCTGAGAGGGGGAAATGGACATGGGCTCCCACCCCTGACCAGGAAGCTATCTCTAATTGGCATCTACTTGTAGCATTTTCTTATGACAATATCGGGGTCTCAATAAATTAATGTATACCACCATATACTCACATACTCATAATTCATACTTACATATTTAAGTATATGGTGGCATGATAACATATATACATACATATGAGTATATACATACAAATATACATGTATTATGTGGTTATATATTTATACACACATATGGCATGTGTGTGTCTGGACACATGCAGCGTGTGTGTGTGTGTGTGTGTGTGTGTGTGTGTGTGTTTATGTGTGTGTGTGGTGTATGTGCACGCGCTCACCTATGTATGTGATGCTGTGTATCAAACCTGGAGTCATATACATGAGAGACAAGTTATTCTACCAGTCATACCCAAAGCCTTCTTTCTTTCTTATCTTACAAGAATTTAATCCCCAACATTGATCTATGAACTGTAAGTTTGTTATAGAATGAGGAAACTGGAATAAATTATCTAATTTGCTCAAGATGTCACAAGTAAAAAATGAATCTAGGTTATATTAAACTTGCAACATGCAACTTCCCAAATAGAATATTCATATTACTCTCAACAGTCCTGCTTTGTTCAGAAGACTACTAAGCAATAATTGACCAAAATTTCAAATATTTTCTTTTTTTTCCCTTTAATCAAGAACATGGACAGCCATATCAAGGAAATTTCTCTTGTAACAGAGGAAGACAATTACAGAAAACCACAACCAATCAAAATGCTGAGGTGTTGAGTCCGGTTCCAAAGGACACATCTGCAATACAACTACTGCACCTAAGGCTCAGGGATCATTGCAGATGGGTAGAAAGATTGCAAGAACTAGAGCAACAAGGAGTTTGCTGTGAGACTGTGTCTCCTAGGAATGTCAGAAGCTATATGCAAAAAGCCTCCCAACATGACCATCTAAACATGAACTGAACCAGGAGGCTTCAACCATACAAAAAGAACTGCAGGAAACCAAGGAACGTTGTGAGTGGAAGAAACAGTCTTCCCCAGGGAAGAGTACACTGAATAGAAATGGTCTGTCTAGAAAACATACATACAAGAAATATAAGCATTGAGCAGGCTGTATTTATGGACTTAGGAATATGTGTGTGTCTGTGTGTGTGTGCGTGCGCATATATATTATGTTTCAACAATTACTGCAAAAAAGGTCATGAATTTGAAAGAGAGCAAGGGGGAATATATGTGAGGGCTAGAAAAGAGGAAAAGGAAGTAGGAAATGATATAATTATGATCTCAAAAATAAAAGAGATGTTTTTTAAAGAACATAGGTAGTAGCTACATAAAAATTACTAATGGATGTTGACATGTGTTGATATTGGCCCCCATACATACTGTACTTTATACTTCATCTCAGATCTCAATGTGACCACACAGTAACCAGAATCTACTTAAGTTTGGGTAAGTTACCAGAATTAACTGATGAAAAAAAATCTTCATTTTTGTACATTTTAACATCTTTTGAAAAGAGGTATCTTATAATTAGTAACACTGGCTATGATCTTAGGAAATTTATAAAACATTTTCAGTAAAGCTTATGAAAATTTAATTCACTAAGTTACATCCTATTGTGTAGATTTAAGGGAACATACGTGATCACAAGTTCATCTACGAAGCAAACATGCGATGAGTGAAAGAATATGAAATGGGGAGGGCAGGATACAGAAAAATCAAAGAGCAAAACCAAAGAGGGGGCACAAGGGAAAATGCAGTCTTCACAAGGAGCCAGATCCCCAAGTTCTCTAAGAAAACAGACAAGAAGAGCAAACCACAAAGAATTCTTCTCCACTCTCTCACACATGCACAGTGAAATAGGACCGCACCTCTCTGAAGACAGACGTCATACAGTGTGTCCATAAAGTGGCCTCCGTCTCACACTTCACAGTCACACCTCATATACCACCACGGAAGGCAGGCCTCCTAGGCGAGGCATCGTGTTTCACAGTCACACTCAAATACAAGATTGTTAACACTAATCCACAGAAAGATCTGTGAATGAGCAGGGAAAATGATAGGCAAATACTCACAAGCAATAAGGCCTCAATTAAAGAACTCACACTTGTCCCGTTGATTATCTGGTGTGTTGTGAAATGAATACTACAGTAAAAATCAGAGCATGTTGTGTATATGAATACGGAAAGCCATAAATTAAAAGCATGAGAGTCAATATTCATCTTTAGTTAGTTCTTAAATAATCTTCATTTCTACCAAAAATTGTGATTTTCTTTGATTCCACAAAAAAGTACACCGTATATCTCATGAGAAAAGATTTCCTAGGGGGCTGGACAGATGGCTCAGCAGTTACGAGCACCGGCTGCCCTTTCAGAGGACCCAGGTTCAAGTCTCAGGATCCACATGGCAGCTGACAACTGTCTGTAACTCTAGTTCCTGGGGACCCAACACAGAGACATATATGCAGGTAAAAACACCAGTACACACAAATAATAATATATAAGAAGAAAGTAATTTCTTCATACAAATTCAATTGAAACTGACAAAGTCCCTTTGAAGAGTAAAAAAACCCATCAATAAATACTTTGTTATTCTTACATATTTTTCATTTCAGTAGCAAGAATGACTAGAGAAAATGGGTTTCATTGTCACATGTACACAACACACTTTGATTATCTTCAGTCCGCTATTATCTGACCCCATCCCATTTCCCTCCCTCTACGTACAAGTGCTCCTTCCAATTCATTATTTCTATCAAACAACAAATACACACACACACACACACAAAATGTATTTTATCAAGTGGCTGCCCCCAAAATATTCACATATGCCAAAAACTACAGTTGATATGCAAAATGTCTGACAGGATCACATTATCACACACTATAAAGCAAATTCAGATCTGTTACTGTCACCCAAAAAGACAGAAAGGAATTCTATAATGCTATCATATAAATATTTTGTGAGCTTAGTATTTTGTCATTTTGAATCTAGAGATGTGTTTTTCCAGTTGTTTTTAGTCATGTAAGTAACAAACTATTAAAATCTAACACACTGACCTAGGTTATGCAAAAGAAAAAGCATCCCCACATTTCAAATCATTGGAACCTTTTATGTTTTAGTGCTAGATAAGCACATTATACATTTATGGGAAGAAGTTCATCCCTAAAACTTTGTTTTAAAAGGAATCTATAATACTGTCTAGAAATAAATATGAAAAATTACAAGGCATTATTGGTTAAAATAGTGAAATATTTAAGGGAATTTAAGGAATTACAAGGTTGTAATAAATTTGTAAAAGACTTGAAGTCTTAATGAAGTGATATTTATCAAAAAGAGGAGACATTTTCATTTATAAAATGGAGAGAATAGTAAGTAGACTTAGTGTGAGAAATCAAACGTGTTAATATGTGGAAAGCACCGAGATCATTACCCAGCATCTTATCTATCCTGTTAGCACGTGATCTATTTAGACTAACATTTAGCACTGACATTACCAGCGGTCTGAAGACACAGTTCACCTCCATCTGTTCATACAAAATGTCACGTGTATTTCATGTCCCTGAAAGTCATTACCTCGGCTCTCAGGCACAAAGAGCTCAGCTCCTGCCTCCTGACAGTTTGCTCACACATCCCAGCAAAGCACCTCTGTATGGCAAATGTTCTGTATGTTAATCTGAAACAAGTGAGTTGAAGAATTGACTCTACATAGTCTCTCTTAGTTCTTAAACACCAGTCACTGGAAGTAGCAGCTTCTTCCAGTGCACATCATACTAGACAAGTCCAGCAAATGATGAAAAATCAGGAGATACAATGAGAGGCACAGAAAATCAGCACCTATCCTTTTTTTGCCTGATTCAATATGACCTGTTTCAATTATTCCATGTAAAGCAGCCACCCAGTAAGATGAAGTCACTTAGTTTGAGAAACAACATGCTCGTGTCTGGCACCTGGTAGACACACAATTAACATCACTGAATGAGCTAAAGAATAAGTGAAACTTCAAGAAGGACCAATACCCACAGACAACAGAGACGACTGAATCTTACCGTACCAGCATTGGCTACTCGCATGGGTTCTGTTAAATGAAGGCATATGACTAGTCCAAAACCCTGGCAGCTCAGCAAACACACTGTTCAATTAACATATAAAGACCTAATCTTGGGGAGTTATGAATACAAGAGGTAACTGAGCCCTCGAAAGCCTTTAATCAATAAGATTGGCACACAAACGACACCTCTGAAAAGCTCCCAGGAGCTGGCATCAGACGGGAGGGTACTGACTGTGTTTTGAGGATGCTGTTCCATACGACCTAAGAACTTATAATATCATCTCTCCCCTTAGCCAATTTCCTAGTTACCACTGCTGTGATATGCTTGTAAACAGCATCAAGATAACCCGGAATTAAAATAATTCACCAGTCTGCTGTACTTGGAATTTCTTTCCAGATTTATTTGGTATATGTGTCTTAGTTAACGTTTTTATTGCCGTGAAGAGATACCATGACCATGGCAACCCTTAGAAAGAAAACATTTAAGTCAGGGGGTTTGCTTAGCGTTTCAGAGGTTCAGTCCATTATCATCAGGGCAGGGAGCATAGTGGCATGTAGGTAGATATGGTGCAGGCTCCATCTTGATCAGAAAGCAACAGGAAAAGGGTCTCAGACACTGGGAAGTATCCTGAGCACAAGAAACCTCAAGGCCGGCCCCAAAGTGACACACTTTCTCCAACAAGACCACATCTACTCCAACAAAGCCACACCTGACAGTACCACTCCCTGTGAGATTATGTGGATGCATTGCATTCAAACTACCACAAAATTCAGTCTCTAATTTCCATTGATGACCACCTAAATTTTAATCACAAAGGCACATAAGTCATGACTTTGTACCTTGTTATCTAATGTTAGGCCCTTTCCCCCTGCATCTGTCCCTTTGAATATAATGGGACTATACATTCTAATCTCAAAATAAATCATTTGAAAATGAGCATTTGTTTCCCAATGTTGGCTTTTACTTGCATGAATTAACTAAGTAACTGAAGCTGAAAATTCTAAAACTGAACTAAGGCCTGCATAGAGCTCTGGCGGGCAGACACCACTATGATAAATGATGTGCAGCAGAGAAACAGAACAGAAGAAAGGCAGAGTGGTGGGGGGACATGGAACTGAAGACACAGAGGTGGTGAGGGGCGGGCTGATAGAGGTGGCCTACGCTGCTGCTTTGGGCCATGTGATGTTCAGGTCTGTGCTGCCATGAGGGCCATATCGAGGTTGTGGTCTTACCGTAGCTGCGGTAGGGTGTTGATATCCATGGCCTGTGATAACACCAAAGGCCTTGCGGATGCCTGGGATCTGGACTGCTACCGGAGACCACATTGGTGTCTAAGGGACATACTGTTACCAGTGCCATGCCAAGTCAGAGTCTGTGTCCAGGTCTATTGTCTGTGTTACTATCTGGAGCCATGGGAAAGCTGACCCTAGTGGCCTGGGCACCTGAGAACTGGTCCCATGCTTCTCGCTGGCCACCTCACGGGGAGAGCTGCCCATCCATTCCTGGGAGAACTGTTCCCAGTGGTGTGGGCATGAGGAGCTGGTCCAGACCTTTGACAGCCCTGAGAGAACTGCTTCCTCCTGACTGCCACAATGGTGCTGTCCCCACCTGTCACCAGGTGCATGGCAGAGCTGGCTGGAATGTCTTAAGCTCAGGAAAGCTTGCCCTGACTCACACCTGAGGGGGTAGTTCCAGTGGAGGATCAGACTGACCAACTCAGCTACCTTCCAGGCCTGCATCCCGGACCTTGAGTTGGCCCACCCCAACATCTATCTCATCTATGACCTGCTGGAGTACATGAAGGGACCAGTCCTGTGGAACCGTAGCTGCAGGATTTCCATGACTGGGGCAACAGCAGGATATCAGAGAAAGTTTCAGTGAAGGTCCAGGATCGATGGTGTACCAGAAGCCAGAGGCTTTGAACAGGACCAATGACTCATTGCAAAGAGCATTCGCAGGTATAGCGGTTTGGGTAAAAGTGCAGACTGCAGGACACAGCACAACTCCTAAGCTAGCTACAGCAAATGAAATTGGGATGGAGAGGCAGGAAAGCTACAGAAGCAAAATGTTTTCCCTTTTGTTAAAAATTGTCATTTTGAAAGGAAAGCTACAAGGGTAAAGGGTAGACAGGGATGGCCTGGGAATGAGTGGGGTTGGGGTGCATGATGGGAAATTTCCAAGGAATCAGTAAAAAGAATTATGTTTCTAAAAAATTAGAAAAATAAAACTGAATTAAAAATCTTAAGCTAAATTCTAAGCAGTCGATTCTGTATGGTTTATTTAAAATATGACATAGTAACTTCTTTTTTTAAAAAAGATTTTTTGGAGTAATTTTTTCCTCTGTTTTATGTCTCACCTGTAATATCCTTACTTCAAATCAAGTGACATACAAAAACATTGAACAACTTATACAATGTAGACCCACTCTTCTCTAACATGCTTAAGATTTGCTAGTCCCAGCCTTATGATCCTCTGGCCTCTGACTCACAAGTACACCAACTAACAAATTTGAAAAAGAAAAATAAGCATTTTATATCCTTGAAGGTTGTCAAACAAGAAGTAATCCTCACCTAACAAAAGCAGTGATAATAGTCAATCAAAATTCACTGAGAAAGATTGATTAGAGCCAATGATGTACTCAGTTAACCTTCCATAGCAACACTCACATAATAATTGGTGATCTATTTAGAATTTTCAGCACAATTTAAAGTGCCCCAGAAAAAGACATTAATATAAAATTCTACTAGGCTTTTTCAAATGGATGGTATATATTTTATACCACAAATCACAGTATTATTTTTTAAAAAATTAAGGAGACATACCTAGCATGTAAAGAAATTTCCAGGCAGGTTTATAACAGTTAAACAAATTTCTTGGATGAAATTTTACTTTTGCCTTAATATAATTCAAAACAGAAAACAGGTATGTCCCTTCTTCCATATCTAAATAACCCATGAAGATTGAACCAAAAGATTATTTTCTCCATTATCAGAATATATTACTATCTTTATGGTAAGAATAGGTATGCCTCTTCCAACATAGGAGGAGGTACAGTTCTTGCTGTTCTGCTTAAAAGAAGGCAAATGAGCATTAATACATAGAGAACCTGGTCAAACTTTCCAAACCAAATTCAGATGAACATACACTTCATTCAGCTATGTGTATTAGGACATGGGCACATATTGTAACCCAGTATTTTTTTTTAAGAAAGTATACTGAACAAGAGGAAATAAAAAAATCTGTTACTCAATGTGTTAAATGATTACTTCACACTTTGTAGCATGTAACATTGTAACATGTTCTATTCATGGGATCGTATCATTACTAGATATGTTATCAGTTTCATAGCTGAGAATCTGGCTTCACTTGTTAAGCCACAAGCTACCCTACCACTTATATGAAGCTAAGCAGTTACTATGGTTCAAAGTGTAAAATGCGCACAAGTACCAGCTGTCTGTTATAATAATGATGTCATGGAAAAAGGCTCCAGACTACTTCATTTCCCAGACAGTCAAGCCATTCAGTCCCTCCAGTCAGTGCAAGTACATGAGTTGCACCATAAACATTATGGTAGCCATACAATAAATTAATAAGTGCATCTAAACAATCGCTGTAGGCAAGTGATTTGGTTCTTTCAATAACTATCAGTTAGCAGTCTCCCTGGATACTACTGATGCCTCAAGGTAAAAAACATCACTTCCCATTGTCTGATAACCTACTGTGGCTAGTTATGCCAAGCTGACATGTAAATCCTTAAGCTTTTGAAAGATGAGTGTCTAAGGTATGAATACATTACCTATGTAAATGAATATATTATTTCATTATATATCTACATAAACATAATGAATTGAATCATGGTCTTTAAAGAAATGCAAGGCAACCATGAACTATTACTTTCAAGAGCATACATTTACATATTACAAACCCACTAGTTTTTAATACTACATCAGACATTGATGTAGAAGAGGAGTCTAGATTCCTCATTCTAGATTCGTCCATAAAAATTGTCTGAGTTCCCAAATAATGTTAAAAATACAAATATTAAATATTTTTGAAGATTTAAAATATTCATTTTAATTATGTGTATTTGTATATATGTGAGTAGATACGTGCACATGGGTACAGGTACCTATGGATACCAGAACATGCATGAAAAGATTCCCTGGAGTTGGAGACAGTTTGGAAGCCTGATATGGGTGCTGAGAACCGCACTCAGTTCCTCTGCAGTCTATACTTAACAACTGAGTCATCTCTTGCCCCTAGTTATTTTATTTTATAGAAATTTGAAGAATTTTAGCTACCAAAATCAGAAAAGGAAGAAATTTTGACAGCCAAATATGTAAGCTGTAACTGTTAAAAGCTTGGGGGATATTATGGCAATAAAGATCTAATATGTTTAAGATGAGCTAACTTTTGATCTCAAAGTTGATAAAATCCCATTGTTCAATATTAGAGAATCTAGAATAGATTAACTATAGAATTCCACTTCCATTTAACTTTCAAATGAAGAGCATTTTTTATAAGCTCTAAAGCCTTGATGTATTGTTGGGACCATTTGGAGTCCTGGCCTCCAGCTGCTCTTTCCTGATAGAGATCTTTAGTTGGGTGTTGTGCACTGCAATGTATCCTATCATGGTAATTACAATTGATCCCTGTGATTCAAGCATGGGAGGACCAAGCATCATAAGGATGCTGATGATAGCAAAGCCTCAGTTCACCAAAGTAGGACAATTCTCTAAGCAGGACACACATGCTAATCCAGTTCATCTTTAAGCAAACAAATACCCTGGCTGCCGATATTATCCTCATGGCTGGAACTTTCTCATTGCCCCATAATTAGAAAGTGGAAGAGTAAGACACCACAAGTAGCCAAATGATTCTGGCAGCTACTAACTGGAGACTATACTAGACTGTGTACTATCTGGTTACATACTTGTAACCCAAAAGGCTTGAACCAGAATTGGTTCAGATTTTGAAGGTCTTCAGATTTTCAGGAATATTTGCATAGATTTTTACCAATTAATGGTTGTGGTGGTTTGAATTTTAAAAAAAATGGCCCCCATAGGCAGTGGCACCATTTTGGAGGACATGTGGCCTTGTTGGAGGAGGTGTGTCACTAAGAGTCTCAGAGGTCTTTGAAATCTCAGGAGCTCAAGTTTGGCATGTGTGTCACTTTCATTTCCTGATGTAGAACTCTCATCTACCTCTCCAGCACCAGGTCTGCGTGCATGCCACCGTGCTTCCCACCATGATGACAATGGATTAAACCTCTGAATTATAAGCCAGCCCCAATTACATGTTTTCTTTAATAAGAGTTGCAGTGGTCATGGTGCCTCTTCACAGCAATAGAAACCCTAACGAAAACAATGATGATCAAAAGCTATCAGATTTAGAAATCAGGGGTGTAGCTCATTAGCAGAACACATGCCAACAAAGTGCAGATGTGTGAAGCACAGGGTCCAGCCTACAGCCAAGAAAAAAAAAGCAAAGACAAAAAAAGCTTCAGATTATAGATTTTCATATTAGAGATGATTAACCTCATATCAAGGTTATTCTTGTAATGGAGAAATAGATTGGCCTGAATTTTTTACTTTAAAGAAAAGGCCAAAAGTTAATGGTGGAAATTTGACTTGAGGATAATGTAGTACCTTGGGACCACTAATGTGAAAAAGCAATTCTGCAAAAGAAACACACACACACACACACATACCACATACAGAGAAGAGTTGAGGTAGTTCCCTAGATCCTAAATTGTTATATTCTGTCCACAAATTGCAAATATCTCTGAAACTCTCGAATCAAACCCTAATTTTCTCACCAGTTACACTCTAGGTTTTGCATGCAATTCTAACACAACATTGTTTAATATGTGATCCTCACTTAGAATTATAAAATCAGAATTCTGTTCAATTCAAGTTATGCCACAAGGTAACAGTGATAGTTAACCCACCATAAAATGATATTTAATCATGGCATCTCTTATCATGTTTGACTATATAACCACAGTTTAACAATGAAATGTTTCAAGTGTGCTTATTTATAGCTGACGGTAAACCCTTTTTTACCAGCATGAGAAACAACTTCTATTTGGTTCCAACTGAGAATCAGTCTGTTGATTAATTACAAGCAAACAACAAAATTTTATTTCAGTCACTGGAATCATAAATATCCAGACGTTCTGACATCTGCTCTAAAACTGTGACAAAGAATGATACATTCGTAACATTTCCTGCTTTCTCCCAATCATTCATGATTATTAACCATATAACTTTGCAGGCAGAAAATGCACTGCCAGTTTATTCCATCAAAGATAGAAAGCAGAAGAAATCTTTATTCCATTTTAATAGACCATATACCTCAAAATTTCTGAGAGTTCAAGCTGTCTTTCATTGTGCCTTCATGCAGCTGTGAAAATAAAATTGTTCTGACTCCATTTAAATTACTCCTTGACACAGCATAAACACGCCTGCCAGAATACACGTTTTTTTTCAAACCCATTTATCAGGACCAGCACTGCACACAAAGCACTCTTGGCACCTCTGCTTCCTGCTTCTGCAGAAGCACTGAAAATGCTCACATAAAGCTCAAGTTGGACTCACTCTTCTGTACTTGGGGCCTTTGCCTTGCGTGTAAGAACTCCATGACCAGAGGACTCCTGCCATGAAGAACCACAATAAAAGGTCAGTATGAAACAGACTCCAAGCCATTGGAAAAATTTGGACGGGACTGGCACTGACACATGAGATATGGCGATTATGACACAAAACTCTAGATGGGCATGTGAACACGACTTTCAGTACACTTCCAGTGTTAAAATTTTTATGTAAATGAATAATTTAAAATAGATTAGAATTAGGTTTGAATTTTATTTTTCTTCTTGAAAACACAAAACCATCTATTAAAAATAAGACCTGAGGGGCTAGAGAGATGAGTCAGAAGTGAAGAGCACTGGCTCTCTGCTCTTTTAGAGGTCCTGAGTTCAATTCCCAGCAAACACATGGTGACTTACAGCCATCTATAACAGGATCTGATGATACCTTCTTCTGATGTGCAGGCTCAAAGTACTCATGCACATAAAATACATAAACCATTTTTTTAAAAAAAAATAAGACCCAAGAAACAAATCACTAGCAATTCATCAATGCCCCTCACGTTTTTTTTTCAAGGTCCTGTAAGACACCAGCAATCAGACCAACATGGAAGGGGGAAGCTTACTAAGTTCAATCCCAGACAGAGAGCTACAAGCAATAAGGAATGCAGAGAGCAGGAGAAAAGTCTTCCATGGGGAAGAGCACACCAAATGGTTTTCCAATACCAGTGCTGAGCCCTGAAAACATGTACCTCCAACTAACATTATACAGAGAAATTTGCATTTATGTATTGAAGAATGCACATACAGATACAAATTCATATATAGGTAACATGCTCATCTATTTATCAAATATTAAAGAAAGAGAGGCCATGAGTTTGATAGATATCAGGGGATAGAGGGTACATGGGAGAGTTTCAAGGAAGAAAGAGAAGGGAAATGTGATGAAATTATATTAATAAGCTAAAATAATAAAGTTAAAGTGCTATAAAAAGTAGTTTTCTTGTATTTGATAATATTGTCTATACAACCTACTACTCTCCTATAATAACTTTCCTAATTTTGAATGTCTAAATATATTTCAAAAATAAAAATGGAAACTGAATATGAAGGAAATAATTTTAACTCAATTAGTCTTTCACTTTCCAGTACCTATGTACTCCAAGTAAGTACACATGTGCTCGGCACTTTTCTTGTCTCTTCATCCCCTGTAGAAGAGCAAGTGCTGGCTCTACAACCTAAGTCCAAGGCTGAACAGGACTTCACATCACATAAAAAAAAATGAACCAGGACATTAAAATCCTCAACATCTCAGTAATGTATCCAAATTTCTGTCTCTGGGAACTCATTTGTAACCACTTAATAAGCATTTAGTTCATCCTTATAATCTGCTATTACCACTTACTTTAACATTCAGTTTAATTTTCCTGCCAGAAGGAAGTTGATACAAAAAAACAAACAAAACAAAACAAAAACAAACAAATAAAACAGAAGCAGAGAAAGCTGTCATAGATTCAGTTAAAAATGGAAGGCAGGCACAAATCCAGAGCTTAGTGCATTGCTGGAGACAGAAAAACACTGAAAGGGGTGAGTAACAAGCAATTTAACAGCAATCCAGATACTTCACATGAGCACAAACCACAAGTACAACTCAGTGGCACCACTTACTCCAAGTTCAACAACTCTCACAAGGATACAAGCTTCAAGATCTTAAGGCTTTGGCAAGATGGAAGAGAACTGTACAGCCAACAACTGCAACATTTGGAAGATTCCAGAAGCAATATTGAAAAAAAAATCTGTAATTTCTGAGTATGTCAGATGAGACACCAACTAACCAAATTCATCATCTAACTGGATTCTGGCAGTTCCTGTGTTGTTGGTTAACAGTAATGTAACATTTGATTTCTGCAGCACGATACCCACCACTAAGGTGTTGATACATAGATAAAGAGGGGAGGGCATAGAATAATATTAATATGTTATAACATGTGATGTACAAAACAATTCAAGTTAACAGCACTGACCTAGTAAGTGAGTTACTAGAACACTGCTGAATGCCACCAGCTAATTCCAGGAGATCCAGTTTGCTTCAACCTAGGAGCAAATGTCTTAACATGGCTCTAGTTTTAAAATCTGCAGCAATAAAAGGAAAATATTCCCTAGGTAACACCTGGAAAATTGGTAAACAAATCATAGAAATAAGGACACATAACCTCGATCATTAAAATCTGGAGTATAATAAATGAAGCCTACTTAACTGTAGATTCCTAAATTATATTAGTAACATGCAACAACTACATCATTTCATAAAGGTTTTAACAGAAAATAATAACAAAGCTACAGCAGGACATCACATAGTAATCTCCATCAGTCATTTTGGACCCACCTTTAATTAACAAGTGTATGTACTTTACAATCATGACACATCGAACACAAACTGGCACAAATTTAAAAATTCACACACATAATAGGCTCAGGTAACTTTCTGCAAACTGTAGACTTAAATGTCACAGTAGTGCTGCTATCAAAGCCATTGTGTGGCAGAGTTTAATTATTATTATGAATGTATCCCCTAGCTTTAGACTGCAACTTAGCTACAGAAACTGTAAATTAATTCTAGAAAATCAAAAATTGTGGCTATGCCTCTTCTTTGAATCACAAAAGTTTGTGAAGCATCTAGATCCATTCCTGGTTTCCATAATCTATTGGTGGAAGTGGGGGAGTCGCAGTAGGAATGACAGAACCATAAAAATAAATAATGGATTTGCTAAATGGCATCAAGGACACACAACTCACTATTCCAATTAGGGAATCAGAAAATTTAAGGCTACAATTCTCCAAGGAGAGACAGCTATGCTTCCGTAAGGCATCCATGCCAACTCCCTGGAGGCTTTTCTTACAGCACCTCAGAAACCCAATAGATGTGGCTTCTGTTTGTTTGCTTGGCCTCTGCTTGTCTCTAGAGAGCAAATGATGTGCCAGCTATGATACTTCTGATCTCAATAAATATTGCTCACAGCTATTGTTTAGGAAACAGCCAAAAAGAAATCTGGCCATCATATAATGTTCTTCTAATGGTCACGTATTCCATTTCCTGTTTAGAATTTTTCTTCAGCACTTAGCCATTTATCACTGTGAATTCATCTCTTTCTAACACATAGTATGAGCTTTGCTCATATCTCAGTCCATAGTGCCACTTGCGACCCTAGTTCCCCCATCTCTCACACAAACAATGCCATTCCCCACCCACCCACATCAGGTGTGTGTTTGTGTGTGTAAATGTCCACATAAAATTTCAGGTTGCAAATGACTTAGTAGTGCATGCTGTGCTGTATTTTGTGATTGTAGGTTACTTCATGTGCTTAAGTCACAGATGCTAAACAAAAACACAGCTTTACTGAGAACAGGAATCAACTCGGATTCTTATGGTTGTTCTTCACACTGCAAACTGGGCGATGCTAATCATATAGAGCAGAGAGTTTATTTATTCAGTGCATGGTAATTAACTCCCCACCATCAATGTGCCGAGAGCTAGAGGAGAGGAAGAAAAGAGAAGGCAGTGTCTGATAAAGGGCTTGGGAAGGCAGGATGAAAACACCGGGAGCAGCTTCTAACAGGATTCTGCATAGAAAGTCAAATCCATTCTTAGTTCAGGAATCATTGCTTATTTTTCTCTCTTTAAAATGGTGCTTCTCAATGTGCAAACAAGAAACAGGTTGAGATTAATATTTCAAGACCTAACCTGAAAAGCCCTACAGGTCTTGGAATGTCTTTCAAACATATTCAGAGACAAGAGAATACCATCTCCCTGATCCCTTCTCTTCTCCCAAAACCCTGTCCAAGTAAAGAGGGTGCAAACACATCCAATGATCACATTTTCTTTGAAGAGCAAGAACAAAAATTTCATCTGAAAGCAGAAAGAAAATCTAACTTGGCCATTTTGCTTCTGTGGCATTTAAACTTCTTGCTTTCTCTTGTATTTACTTGACCCCAGAGGTCAAATTGCTGTTTTAACACCTTACCTAACTTTTATGAACAAATTGCCACAGATAACTTAACATGTAAAATGGTTTCATGACTTTCTATTCGCGTCAATGAGTCAGTATCTTTGAGGTACATTCTCAGAGCAATGATTTAGATTATCGACCAGATAAATACTCTGATATCTGCAGCATAATCTGTTGTAGAAAAATAGTCTTTTCTAGTTTATTCAAGTGGCAGTGACACTAGGAACAAACCATACTCGTCTACACTTTGAGTCTTTTATGTTAAACAACTAATGCTCAGTGGTCAGAGAGTCAAATGGGATACCTACACTGCACTTTAAAAACAACAAGAAAATCTGTATGTGAAGCTCATATCTTTCCGTGAACTTCTGGAAGCAAGATAGAACCTTCAGAAAAGCAGCGTTTTCTCTTTAAGTCTGATGCCCACACTTATCGATTATGTTCAACCTACATTGAGAAACACGTGAAGTCTTACATACTTCTTCAAGTAAAGTTACTGCCAGTAACTGCATGAGATCTGCATGTACCCAGAGGCTACCATCTCATGGCTGAAACCTCGGATATGTTTGGCCACTTAGTTTGACACCTCTATAACTCTCACACACCAGTTAGTCTATACCTTTACTCCACCTCACTGTTTGTGCCTTATGCTTCATTATTACATGTCTGCTTTTTGTGTGCGCGCACGTGTGTGTGTGTGTGTGTGTGTGTGTGTGTGTGTGTGTGTGTGTGTGTGTGTGTGTGTGTGGCTTCCAGTATGCAAGACTCAGCAGATCAGGAAATGTCAGTCTTCACCAGCATATCAACTGTACATGAAAGAGTGTTTGGTATGCACTCAGCAAACATCTGTGGATTAGTGAGCATTTTGAAACCCAAAAGCTGCTGAAATGTTGAAGGTACTGTTATAAATAAAACTCTGCCAGGAAAGGATCTAGTCAATACAGGAGGATAGAGGTTCCATAAGATGGCAGACTGATTTGAATACATTTTTTCAATTTAGCTGCCATCCAGAGACATAAATTATATGGCAGTCAAACATCAACTGCCTTGAACTATATTTAAAGTATTTCTAAGATGGAGGAATGAGGGGAAGAACATGAAAGAAAACAAAACCAATCTCCCTGCTAGGAGAAGCATGAATTCTGTAATGCCATAGTGAGAAAACACAGACACTTTCAACAGTGTCAACAAAGCTTTGTTCTGATTTACAGTGGTGGTGATGAGAACATACCCTATCAGAATAGATGACAAAGGAACCATGATATTCTGATAATTTTGCTCCCCAGGGGTCAGCACCTTATTCATATTTGTATCAGAAACATGGGCGTTTTATTTGTTAATACTGTAAGTGGTAAAAAAAAAAATAAGAGAACTGAGCATCAACAACAAAATTCACACAGCATCTTACAACACGGTACTTTCAAAAGCATGTAATGGAGTAAGGTTCCTTAAGAACACATTTTCTAAAAAGAGCCCAGCATTCACTCTGGGTTGGTAAAGAAAGAACACAAAAGTTGCATTTTCCCTGCTCTGATTCCAGGCTCTGGGTTCCACAGGTAGAGACTGTTGTGCAAGTTCCAGGTCAGGGTGCAGTAGACAAATTAATTAGTCTATTAAGTCTCGTTCATATCCTGGCACTGTTTAGGTTAGCACCTTCAGCTACACGTTTCTAATGCTTAACTGTGCTGCCATTTGTTCCTGAGAGAAATTAGGAATGAAGGGAAAAAGAAAATATGGCTGGGACCAGTTCCCACTGACCTAAAGGCAGAAACACGCATGTGAGTCAGAAGCAGATTGGTGTGTGCATAAAATGGAGAAAAACTCCAGTTGATAAGTTGGTGCTATTTTAAGTGATTAGGGGAAAATAAATGGCTTCATATCCAAGGAAGATTTAAAGAGCACTTAACACTCTATGAAATCATTCTGAAAAGGATGATATAATTTGTGAATTAACACTAAAGAAAATGAATGATTTCGTATGAAAAATTCTGAAGTATTTTGTGGAAATATTATACACTTGACTAAAACATTTGTGGATGCTACAAATGACTAAAATGAACCAAATCACATGTTTATAAAACATTCATATACACCTAAGCCTACACAAACACACCATAGATATGTACGCACAAACACATACACACACAGAAGAGAGAGAGAGAGAGAGAGAGAGAGAGAGAGAGAGAGAGAGAGAGAGGCACACACACACACACACAATCAGGGAGGGAAGGGACTCAGTATCACGTATCCTGCCAGTCACTGCTCACTACACAGTATATCTAAAAGAACCACAAATCATACATAGTTCAAAAGTCAAGAAATGCAATGTTTGTTGACTATCATACCATACAACACCTTTGCATCAGCAGGTGTTTTCTCTTAAATTCTTCCCTTCTCTTTTGTTGAGTGAGGTTATGGTATAGTGTAATGTTTTGCCCATATCACTGACCCAGAAATACACAAGAGATCAGGTCTTCAAAGTCAGTTGAGGCACATGAAATCTGGCTGTTCAAGGATTCCTGAATACCTCTGAAAGAAGCAGTAAGAAATAATAGAATAAACAGTAACTCAGATACAATGGCACTATCTCTCTTTCTCTCTTTCAACAAATATCTGGTTCACAATGTGAGCACATACTACAAAATTATCCCAATGTCTAAACCACTTGGAATCCACCCAACATGTGCAATTGCACACCCAAGTTGAGGTTGCTAAAAGGCAGTTGCAAACATTACAGCTCAGGCTTTCTCCTGAACAACCTGATGTTCAAAAGCTTGAACTTAACTAATGTTCCATAAATTTAGGTCCATCACCTTGAAGATTGTTAAAACATGATTTTCTAAGTTTTTATAAAAGCCATGAGAAACACAAAATAAAAGTAGAATTGCAATGGTATTTAACACTTGAAGCATCACAAAAGTTAAAGCTTATATTCTTCTAATTGTTCTTCACAATATAAATTGCAGGATGCTAAACATTGAAAGCAGACACTTTATTATTCAATCATGATTCACTCTCTATCAATTAATGTGCTGAGAGTGGGGGTAGAAAAGAAAACAGAAGGCAGTGTCTCTCCATGAAGAGTTTAGAAAACACTGCAAGAGAGCAATGTAGCACATACACTAAGACATTTATTGAGAAAGTGGAGCTGTATTACAGGAATCATGAAAGTGTCTAACTTTGCCAGTGAAGATATCACAGAGAAAACGGCATGTTTCTGTAAACAGAATTATGGAAGGAAGGAAGGAAGGAAGGACAGAAGGACAGAAGGAAGAAGGAAGGAAAATAGTCTTTGCTAGGGTGTAACAGGAGGACACAGGCCTGCTTCTTGTCCTGGCCGCCTGGCTAGCTTAACCCCTGAAATAATCACACGGAAATTGTATTAATTAAATTAATGCCTGGCCCATTATATCTAGCCTCTTCTTGGCCAACTCTTACATCCTGATCTAACCCATTTCTACCAATCTGTGTAACACCACAAGGTTGTGGCTTACTGGGAAAGATTCTAACCAGCGTCAGTCTCAGGAAGGAGCTTCGTGGCGTCTGCCACTCTGCCCTTCTTCCCAGCATTGTATTCTGTCTTCCCCACCTATCTAAGTTCTGCCCTATCAAAAGGCCAAGGCAGTTTCTTTATTCAACCAATGAAAGCAACACATTGTCAGAAGGACCTCCTACACCACTAGGGAAACAAAGGAAGTGATAGAAGTGGCATTTAAGAGGAATAGAAAATGCCAAGTAGATGAGCTTGCAGACACTTCTCAAAAGCATGGCATTTATAATTACTTTAATAGTCTAACTCATAATAAATACTGCAATATTTATTGTGCTTTTGAGAAATACTTAAAAGAGATATTTTAAAAATTCACCTTAGATTATGCCAGGCACACAAAGAACTGTTAAATGGAAGAAATAAAATATAGTTTATAAACTATACACATAGCTTGATTCCAATTTTAACATATATGTGTACAATATAATGAAAACTTTTTATATATAATATGAGCACTCATACAAAATAGAGAGAAAATTTATCCCAAGTTGACACAAATGTTATCTGCACATAGAACTACCCACAACTAAAGCAGTGACTTATATTTTATTATAAGGCCAACATGTGCACCAGTTTGGACCAAGTGAGGCTACCATCATTGAAGACAGGGTTTCCCGCACAATCAGTGACAAGATAAAGGGTGCCTTTCCCTCAACTGCTAGCTAAGACTCTTAACTTTAACCAAATCCAGCAAGTTGTCAAAACCCCCAGGTAAACAAACATATCTCCCCCAGTTATGATTAATCTCTGCCCTAAAACTACAGTTTCTTAATAACATACATATTAATGCATTACCTTCTTATATATAAAATGTTATTAAAATGTCAATATTTCATTATCTAAGAAGCTGGACATTTCCCCCGAGGTCAAAAAAATAAGAGAGAGAGAGTGTGTGTGTGTGTGTGTGTGTGTGTGTGTTTGTCAAACTCAATTATTTATGACAAATTGCCCTAAACCTGTTTCACATATGGCCATGGGTATTTGTACAAGCTCTGTTGAACAGAATCCCATCCTTCAAATTGACAGTTATAGTTTCCCTAAAAAATGTCATTTTGAAAGTCGGTTTTTAAATAGCATTTTGAATCAACACTGCCAACTTTCAAAACTGTTTCAAAATATGCATTACACTCCTGAGATCAAGAAGCATTGTTACATCTGCTTTTAGGATCCAAACTGTTTCTTGAGCAAAGGCCATTCCTGTCTATTTCTAAAGACACACTTCTGAACCTTTGTCTCTGCTACCTGTCTGTTTCCCCATTTTTTTTCCATTCTGATGAAACCAGAGCAAACAGCTCTTCTCTGTGCTCTACTTCTGGAGTTACTAGGGCAGTGACCCAAATTTTGCTTCTGGGATAAGTCTAGTTAAGGGTGGGAGAGAGACGTAAGGTCCTAAAGAACACAAGAGGATGTTAGGGCAAGGGTCAAAACTTTAAATGTTTATTTCTCAACTGAAACAGACTTTTGGCCAAAATCTACAGAACTCTGAGCCACACATTGGTCCTCTTCTTTTCGAACGAACCTCTGTGCTACATACTTTTTATCTATTGTCTGCCAAAGCACCCCCCAACGGCTCTGCAGAAAACTGAGTACCAAGTAACTACTCTTCTCCCCACCTGACAGATTAAGGGAATATCCTCAGGACGGTTGTTTAAGACCCATTACAAGGCAGTTTCTTCACGTGTGAACACAAGGCCTACTATTTCAGAGCTTATCTCTGCCACCTCCCAACCTCTGACCTCCGTAGCAGCATCCGTGCCATTTCTGCCCTTGCTCTAGCCCATCTCACCCACAGACTCTCTGATCTCTCAAACCTCAAACTTGTGTCCCTTCATAATCTCAGACATTGATTCCTGTGGTAGAACAGTATTTTCGGATGTGTTACAATTTTTTTATGCTGTGGAACACTTGTTTTAATGGTGCAAAGATGTGTTGCATTCTTTTATGTTGTACTCGTTTAACTCTGTGAAACTGTGATTCTTTGCCTACCTAAAACACTTGGTTGGTTTAATAAAGAACTGAACAGTGAATAGCAAGGTAGGAGAAAGGATAGATGGGGCTGGCTGGCAGTTAGAGAGAATAACTAGGAGGAGAAATCTGAGAGGAGAGAAGGGGGAGCGAGAGAAGAGGAGGATGTTAGGGGCTAGCCACCCAGCCACACAACCAGCCATAGAGTAAGAGAGAAAGTAAGATATATAAAAGTAAGTCCAGAGGCAAAAGGTAGATGGGATAATTTAAGTTAAAAAAAAAAAGCTGGCTAGAAACAAACCAAGCAAAGGCCAGGCATTTGTAAGAAAAAATAAGACTCCATGTATGATTTATTTGGGAGCTGGATGGCTCCCCCCTCCAAAAGAAATCCAGAAGAGTAAAACAACAACAATTTGGCATTTCAATGTGAGACCAGATTAAAAGAAAAATCCAACTACAGATTTCTTCATGATTTTATTTTTCCTGTACTAACTCAAGCTCTGCATATCCAAATCCTCACACAGTCTGTACTTTATATGGTCCCTGTGTTGTGGCTTGAATATTGCTTATTTTTGCTATGGCCTTATGCATTAGTAATCTGGTAGCTCCACCAGGAGTAAAAATATGCCACAGCTATGTTTCATCTCAAGGTGCGCTAGGATTTGATCATAGCAAACAGTGTTTGTTGAATTTAACTAAAATGTTAATATGTTCATACAGTTTTACAGTCAAATCAGTTCATTAGGAATGAACAAACTGCTCCGTCCACAAGAGCTGTAACTGTCCCCTCCATACTCTAAGCCTGGGATGTGTACTTGTGTCCAGATCATCTGGGTTCAGGAATTACTGTTGATGTAACTTAAGAATTTGGGGAAAACTGACTATATAAAAATAGCTTTTGGCCTTGGAAAAGAAATACATTTTTAAAGTAACTCTTACAATCCTGTCAAAGGTGAAAAACATCCTTTAATTTTCAAAGTAAAGTGAAACGGGTTAAATTGCACTTCAAAAATAAATAAAGGATCAGAACATAAGTTAATTTGAGATAATCTGTCTTCTCTATGTTATCTACTGGATTTTCACCTATGCACACCGTTCAAAGGAACCATTTTTCACTATGTTTTTTAAACTGCAAAAAGCAAAGGTAGCCATTTATAATTCACATGCACACATAAACAGAGAAACAATAAATCAATATAACACCAAAAGATTCAATGAAAGCAGTGACAGCTTTAAAATATGCAACCTAATATATAGCCGAATAACTCACAAAACTCAGCATGCAATGCTGACTTTGGACGTGATCACCGAATTTAACAAGGTGTTCTTGAGAGAAACAAAATAAGGCAGGTCCCTGGAGCATGCATTCAAGATGGCAGATGCATCTAAACTCAAGGGCAAACTCTTCGAAGCTAATATTGTGTTTGGCACTAAATAAAAATTGTAAAATTTAAATATCTTATTTAAGTAATACTTCAGAATTGAAAAAAAACTTCTCAAAACACTGGGCATCAAACATAAAAGAAAAAAATCAAAGGAATCTAATGCCCAGAGATGATCATACAATTGCTTTTCATAAGAAAAAGTAGAATAAAACTTGCAGGCCTATAAAAGATCTATTAGATTAAAAACTACTAAATATCCTGTGATGAACCTGGAGGACCACACTTATCTTTCATCAATGGTATTTCCCAAACATTCATCACTGAGCCATACTTATCAAAGATGTAATTTCAGAAACACAGATGGGCGGCAAGGAGGAATTTGTGCCTCGCAGGTAATCTCTGTTGCAAGAAATCAAACTGCTGCCAGCTACATCCACTGAATCATTATGAAGTCCTGAGCACTGCCAATCAACACCTGCAGCAAGTGAGAAAAGCTATTTTCCACCAACATCCATCACTATCACATACATTCACCTTTTAAAATCTTGTGGGTTTTTTTTTCTGTATCTTTGTGAGCAGAGGGATAGAGTTCTTATTAGCACACAATCTCCCATTAAGACATCCCCAGTACCATGACCAAGTTCGAAAGCACTTCTGTAATTCTCTTTACATTTGAATTTGATATGGCTTAGGATTTTTAAAATATCAGTTCTGACTTGTTCTAACACTGGGTGAAAGATTGGGTTGGTCTGTGAATGTATTCTCAGTCGTATTAAATACGAAGCACAGGATATGTCTGGCTAATGTTAGGAAACTGTATACAGTCAACAGAAAGAACAGTGAAGCCTCGCAAAATGGCTCAGCAAGTAAAGGCGCCTGCTGCCTGACCTGAGTTCACTCTCTGGAGCTCACATGGTGGAGGGAAAGAACAGACTCCCTCGGATTGTCTTCTGCCCTCCACATGTAAGCCGTGGCTAATGCATGCCTGAACACAAAAATAAATGTAAAAGAAAACGGGGTGAATTCACCAAGATAAATGCTTATCTTCAATATCATTTTTATTTGTGCCTTATTTCTGGTCATAGATCAATGGGAGAATGACTAATCTTAACTCCTGTGCCCCCCCTTTTCAAAATGTCTATCACTAAAAATCATATTTCTCAAGGCTGGGGATAAAGCTCAGTGAATAAGGTGTTTGCTGCATGAGAATGTGGACCTGAGTTCAGATAAGAACTCTTATTTAAAAATAGGGCATGTTAGCAAGCATATGTAATCCCAGGACTAGGGGGGCCAATGACAGGCTGACCTCATAGCTCTATAGCTATCCAATCTAGCTAAAACAATGTCCCAAGTTCAGTGAGATGTCTTGTCTCAAAAAAGCAGAATGGAAAAGGCAACTGAGGAAGACATCCCAGCCATCAACCTCTGGCCTCTACACAGGACCAAGGGAGTGAACATAGCCCCACACACATTTGGTAATGCACATGTGTATACATACAATCATGTGCCGATTATATTTCTATAGTAAAGGTATCAAAAAGAAAAAGGTAGATAGACTAAAACATTTTAAGTGTATCTGACTCCTAAGATGTTGGTACAGGAGAGAAGACACCCCTAAGTTCACCAGGGTCTGGTAGATGGCAATGTAGAGAGGAAAAAGTACAGTACATTTCTGATCTAATAGATGTGATGGGCTTGCAGTTTTTGGAATCATAGTAGAAAACAGTGAATTGTTCATCTAAGAGTAAGGCAGTAGACTCTAGGTCTTCCTTTAGGTTCTCCACTCTTTACAATCTCTTGGAGATATTAATGCTGAGAAAATAATTATAATACAAACACCTTGTTATAAATACTGCTTTTTTCCAGTATAAGAATAAGATCTGCCTAGAATTCTAGGTGGAAGAAGTTACTATCTAAGGCACAGTTCAGTTAAAGTTCTAATTTACCCAGTATATCTCATGAAAAATAAAATAAAATAATTACAGTTGCCAAATAGGAGTGATCCACATACATAAATAAATGTTTTGAGTGCCTAAGGGCAGAGAGAAAGAGAAAAATCATTCTCAGAAAGGCCAGGGATTTCTTCCAAAACTGAAAGCAAATACCAAAATCCCCAAAACAACATATGCTAGTCAAGACATAACAACCTTAAACTGGATTCCATAATAATAGAAAGCAACTCAGAGCCAAAGGCTGCCCTCTGGGGCAGTTTACTTGTTCTTATACTAACTTCGATACTATAGACTTTCCCAAGACCAAGTCTGAGCATGAGCCAGACCTTTACAAGATTACTAAAATCTAGTACATGAATTATCTTTGAGCTGAGTGATAATCTAATCGAGGACATTTCAGACTGTGCCTAAAGGACAGTAACTAGAGACACCCTCTTCTACTTTCCCAGCTCCAAGGACAACATATCTGATTTTATTTATCATGTAAGCATAGCTTCTAGAAATGACTTCATCTGAACAGCTTTGTGACTAAAAGAATAATTAAACTAAACTCATGATTATTCAGTTGGAAAACAAGTCAAGAAGGTGCACTCATCCAGTGGAACTCTATAACTTGAACTCAAGGCCATATAGTTCATTCAACAATTATTGACCACCTAGTATTATCAGGTATCACCTAGAGTGGACTCTGAAGACACCAATTACTAGCAAGCTCAGCATCTAAATAATGTCTGCAACTTAAATATTTCCTCTCAGGCAGAAGAACTGATTCAGCAGTTAAGAGAATGTACCGTCCTTACAGAGGACACAGTCTCTATTTCCGGCACTCACATGGTAGCTCACAGCCACCTGTAACTCTCCTGACTTGACATTTGATTGTAATATAGGTATCCAACTCTCTTAACACTCAGACTTCCCATTTACAAATAGGAACAGCATATGTTACCCTACAATACTAATAGAGATAACAGTATATAAAATAAATTCATGAAGTTACCATACATACATACATACATACATACATATATGGGCATTATATGCATATTATTTTCTAATCAATAATTTTAACTGAAGACCTTTATGCATTCAGTTACTGTAGATACAAAATTTTGTATGTGTCTTAAAAATTTCACCATCATGTCCATAAAAATGCACAGAAATCCAGTCAATGATTATAAATAAAAGTGAATAAATATTACTTATACAGAAAGCTAACATGTATAACTATAGCACTCTAGAGTCCCATTTTAGGAAATGGATCAATAACAAAGCATTTCTAATTGGATCTTATTGAGTTATCGAGACAAAGAGCAACACAGGTACATCATTGAGTGTGCTCTTCAATATGCCCATCAGAATCCAAAATAGAGAGGAAATTTTAACACAGTCTAAAGAAGACACATTGACAATGCTTAGAGCAAGGCACAAGTGGGTCATAGAAGTCAGAATGGTAGCTTAATGTTTATTCTAATAAAGACTAGTAAATTTCATTTTATGGGCCAAATAAAGATATATCAAGGAACCATTCAGAAATAAAGTGCTGGCTTCCAGGGCTCATTTACTATACAGTGAAGAAGAGTATGCTGTCTAAATATCAGAGTTTATGCTGCATGATACAACTGAGATGAAAATCTCCCTACAGCATAGTGATGCATAAATCACCACCATGACATTCCCACAGTTCAGATTCTGTAATGTTATAACCAGCTTTGGAAAGACAAAATGATACTTAGGCTAATAAAACATTAACTATTTAAATCCATTCTAAAGTCTGAAGAATCAAACGTATTTAACTCTTCACATGTATTGTGTTTTACGCATCACTCATTGCTGTTGAGTTAGTTGTGTAACAGAATAGTAGACAGGCAAATCACTAACATACAACTCTGCACATATCCCAGAGAGAAAATCATATACATACATACATATATATATATATATATATATATATATATATGGCAACAAAATGTCAATGGTAAGTATTTTTCATAAATAGCTGGTAATCCATGATTTGAAATATTAGAATTTTTTAAAGATTAGCCTATATCAGCTACTTTAAAAACTATACTTTTTTCCTTTACCAGTTTCCTCATGTAATATGCCAAACTTTGTAAAAGCATCAATGTGTAATTTTGTTTAAATGCTAGCACTCTATAAGAAGACTGGATGTATTTCTTCCTCTGAGGATACAGCACTACTATTCCAGGTCTAATGAGGTGTAGCACTCACATTCTGGTCACATTTCAACATTAACCAAGCCAACAACACGTTGTGACATCATTCACCACCTAAAGAATACCTGTCCTCAGTTATAAGAGGATGGACAGGTTCAAAATGGCAACTAGATGCCATGAGAGCCAAAGAAAAGCAATGATCAGCTGGATCAAGGAATAGAAATTTCAGTTTGATCACAACAACTGTGTATTAAAGTTCAAGAAAGTTACTTTTAGCGTAGATTGTGGAAATGAATAGTTAATCAGAACTCAAAAATATGCTTCCTTAACCTTCTCTGAAGAAAAAGATAAGGAAAGCATGAGATTTGAACACATTGTACCAGGACTAAATATTCACAGATAACCACAATGAGTTCTCCCTCCTTGAAGGAACACATAGAAATATTTAGTTAGTTGCATTTTTTCAACTGCTCAGAAAGTGGTAACTTGCCAGTGCTAAGTACAAATTATAGCCCAGTTACTTATTTCCCCCAAAATGTTGTCCAGAGCATCTACTCTGAATGTGGAGTCACTGTTTAAAATTGGGTGGCATCTGGCATGTTTGCTGGGTCTGCTTTCACTCTTGCCAACATCACTAGAGCTCCCTAGGATTCTCTAGAACTTTCTCGGTGTTTGACATGTCCTCACTCTCCCAGCCTCTGACATGGGGCTTCCCTAGCCAGGGATACCGATCCCACATGGAGCCCATAAAACAATGAGTGGGAGGCCTTGGCACTGCATTCAAAGATCTTCATAAAATAACATAGTGCACTGTGTGAAATGTGACATGCAGGGAGCCCCTGTAAAACCGTTTAATGGAAACCCAAGGCTTCTCCTGGAAAAGGCTGAGAAACCAGGCACTAGTTTGACAATAACTGTGGCTACTTAACAAGAGACAATAAGCATTTAAAATAATCAGAAAGCAATAAAACCCTTAAAAGTTCTAGGAAAATAAGTTAATGTTTGTAAAAGACAACAAATAACTACTCATTGTAAAATGAAGTTTTCCTTATATATTGAGCAGAAGTAGGGTTGCTTTTTGCTTCTATTCAGATGTATCCGAATACCATACAAGTCACACAGAAAAAAATATGCTTCTCCTTCCTCTACATCCATCACATCTGTTTTAAACTTCACATTAGACAGTAATTGAATAAGCTGCCCAGTATAAACAGGGAAAACATGAGGGTGCATGTTTTCTCCACTAGGGGTGCCCATAATCCACCACAGTTCTACAGAAATGTATGAAACTATGTTAATATTTTAAAACAAAAGACTAGTGGTGTCAAAGAATTAAACTAACAAACCACAACACTGTCTCTATTTTTATTAACTAACTATTTGACAGACTTGAAAAAAATGAGTCAGGAAATCTCATTAGAGTAACACAATCTTAACCTTTATCAGGTAGCAATTTTAGAAAACTAAATACTTCTATATCACACACTCTCAATCCATCCCCATTCCCAAGGGCTTGATGTCTACATCACACAATTTATTGAAAGAAAAGATAGCATGTTAAACACCGTTCATCCTTATGGAGAAAGGAAGGCCGGGCGTGCAAGAAAGAAAGTGGCCATACAAACCTAAGAAGGAAAGACGGATAAGGAGATCAAATTTAAGTGACCCTACAAAGTCCTCCTGCCAATGCTGCACCTTTGTCGGAAGTAGAAGACTGCCTCTGAAAGATATCTAGCCTTCTTCAAATTTCTTAGAAAAGAAAACACAAACTTACACTGAAAAAGCAAGGGTGAGTCTGTGTATAATTTATTTCTGTTAGGTTTGTGTACAAGGCTACCATGATGTAACTGGAAGTGTTTTAACATTAGTAATCATTTCTAAAGCTAACTGACCTAAGAAAAGACTGAGGGCCTGCACATTTCTTTCCCTATAGGACAGGGAAAGCTAATGTTGTTTGGAAGAGGGAAGTGACAGGGTATCTCACACAGCTCATCTGAAGGCATGATGAGTGTGGCTTTAAAGGATTTAGAATATCTTCTGTGGCCTCCTAGAATATAAAATCAAGAGAAAGCTGTCAGGTCCCAGAGCCCAAGAGGCTACATTTTTTTTCAGGTTTTTAAAATGAAAGACAAAGAGCTGAGATCATGGGCTTCAGTATTGTACCCTTTATGATAATCTCAAAGACCAGAAAGGTCCAATTTCACTTCAGCAGACATACCTAAACTCCCATTAAGACAGGTTCCCAGTAGCAAGGAACCACAACGAAATGGACACCCAAAGGACGCACTGCAACACAAGTTCCCTAGGTGCAGATGGCAGAGTACAGAGTGAGAAATACTAAGAAAATACAGAATGAGCATTTTGCTCCTAAGAAAATTAGCTACACAAAAATAGCTTAATCCTAAAAATACTAAGATATTTAACCTGTAAAGTTACAATTTTAATAACTAATTGTTCAGCAAAGTGAGCTTGAGTGAAGAAAAACACATTAACATAGAATTCTCAGTACTTTATATGAAATAATGAATGAAATTACTCTTGTGACATTTGCCATTTTAGATGAGTCTATATGTGAGAATAAAGAACTTGTTATCTTATTACTAATATGATGCAAGTATATTTCTGCAGTTTTCATAAAATTGCCTCCAGACTTCAGACAACAGGAACTGACATTCCACAATAATTTACTCGGAAATCCTGTTGCTACTGCTATTTGTGCGTTACTAAGAGAGTAATCGCTTGTGATTACATAGAGACACAAACAAGGCGCAACTGTCAAGTACTAGAATTTCTAACCAGTCATACCTGGGAGTTGGGTTTTTAATTTGTATCATTCCTTTAATTATCTTCATGCTGTCAAGTAAATGTCTTGACTTTATAAATGACCTTTTAAGGAGAGGATATAGCATTTGTTAAACTGAGTAACTATATTCAATTTTAGAATAAATATTGAAACTTGTCCTAAAAAAATCAAAGGTCAGTCTGAGCATACTTTTATGCACTGGGGAGGAAGGGATAAGAATTAGTTAACAATGACTCAAAAGGATTGTGATAGTTATTTCCCTGCAGGTATTACATTTTCAGTGGCTTTTCAGAACAAGAATCAAGTAACACATGTTCTTTCCAGGTCATGGTTTTAGTTAATTATAAAATGAAGGAATAATGGCAGCTAGAAATAGTCAATGATCAGGAAGGACAGATGATCAAATACACATTTTACAGATGTCAAAGCATGGCAGGTAATTTCATTTCTATGATGCCTCTGAAGTGACAAATGCAAAAGTCAAGATATTTTACCATAGAAACTTGTCAAGGTCAAGAGGTCACACACATTTTTTAAATGGATGGGTTTATTATCATCAATCATTTTTAAATGACTTTCTATGACAAATCTTGCAGTTTTGAATATTCAAAATCTTCCTAAGAGATATCATGTGGCCATGAGTTTTACTATGTACCACAACAGGAGTTTTGTATAATGTATGATAACATAAATAGTGTGCACTATGAGAGGCATTTAACACAATTCTAACATGACATAAAGGCTTTTTTTCAATTACCTTTTACCTAAAATTAAGATTAAATATATTTTCTCTTTAAATACTCTTATGTTTTCATAGTCCCTAGTCTCCATACTATACTCTCAATTTAATTTGGTCATTCATTCTCATACGCAGATCTAAATCTTACCATCCACCCCAAAGTTCCATAATTTACATGAGACAAAATTAACTTATTTCAATATATTAGAGAAACCATCATGTCCTCCCATTACAGCCCACTCATCCAACTGAATCCACTAAGCCTATCTATTGCCCATACTGGAATCTTGGGTTAATCCACCTTGACTCTCACTGTACCCATAATCTTTCTCCTTCCTTGTAGATTTATTCATCATTAAGCACTAGCATTCTTTAGCTCACTGCCAGGACCTCTGATCAACTAAAGCTAAGTAAGCATATCATTGCTAATAGCTTCAGCTACCTAGAGCCTATGCCTGGCCAAGACCTGTCTCTTGAATATTGGAGTCAACATTCTAAACCAATGTGACAAGACCTAAGTTATATGATTTACCTGTAAGCCGGGTCCCTTTTTAGTGTTCTCAGACTCCTAGCTCCACCTCATTGTTAAATGATTGTTATCTTGTATTTTAATGCCCCTTTATCCTCTAAACAACAATTATTTCCATCTCTATCATTCTAAGCCTTTTATGATGACCTACCCATTAAAACCCTACAAGTACTCAAATATTGCATATATAACCCCTTCATTAACACTTGAAACTTTACATTTCTATAATGTAGTTATTTTCCAATTAGATCTTCAATATCACATAAGATTTCCTATAGAAACATATAGATCACATATAGCTATTCGAATTAAATTAAGTAAAACAGCTGGCTATTGTGGCTCATGCCTATAATCCCAGCACCTGGGAGACTGAAACAGGAAGACAAATTCAAGAACACAATTGGTTATTAAAGAACAGGAAAGTACTCAACAGACTTCATTCCTTCATGGGTGCATCTGAATTCCAAAGCAAGGGTGAACAATACTTTCACCTGAGATACATAGTGTAGTTTACCACAAAGGGAAAACACTACAGACAATAATATAAAATGAGACATACTTTAGAGAAGAAAAAAAAACTTTAAATGAGGTCCGATGGCTTTCAGGGGATAGATAGGCAAGCCTGTTTTTTGCTAACCTCAGGCTTCCTTGAAATAAACTCACCATAGTGTTTATTGTAAGGCATACAAACTAAAGCAATTCCAAAATGATTAGTGTAGAAAAGCCACCGAAGACTCCAATGCAAAGACTCAGATGCTAATTTAAGAAAAGGTTTACAACATATGCATCTTTATAAAGGCTTTTAAAAATTACAAGGAAATTTTAAATACAGGGCACTAGTGAATAAGAATATGACTCAAGGGCTGGGGTCAGAAATTCATTTTTCAAGCCATAGAAGTAGCTTGAAGGAAAATATAAAAATTAGCTATGATCCCAAAATTCGCAGGTACCCATAGTCACCAGGAGTCACAAGAGGCCCCACACTCTATAACCATGACATTATGCAAAATTTCTGACAGGATACACAGGGCATATACTCCCCACCTATATGCTCCTTGCAGTTCTCACCATGAGCACAGTGAGAAAAAGAAGGAACTGAACATGTAAAGTCAAAAGAGGAACAAGAAGAGATGATTGTAGATGAAGTTTTCAAACATCCGCATGAGCCTGGTAAGCAAACAGAATGGGTGCAATGGCAGATGTCATCTAGAAGATACCTCTTTGGAGACTTCACACTATGCATAGAATACACATGAAGTTCTTGACATTGATTTCAATAGATGGGTATCCATAATTATGGGAAGCTGCAGCATAGGCTACACCTACACACACACACACCAGAATCTGGCATTTGTTTCCTTCAGATTTTTTTATTGATTTTATTGAGCTCTACATTTTTCTCTGCTCCCCTTCCTGCCTCTTTCCTCCCCTTTAACCCTCTCCCATAGTCCCCATGCTCCCAATTTACTCAGGAGATCTTGTCTTTTTCTACTTCCCATGTAGATTAGATCCATGTATGTCTCTCTTAGGGTCTTCATTGTTATCTAGGTTCTCGTTGTGTATATATCCAAAGGATGCTCAATCGTGCAACAAGGACATGTGCTCATCTATGTTCATAGCAGCATTGTTTTCCATAGCTAGAACCTGGAAACAACCTAAATGTCCCTCAACCAAAGAATGGATAAGGAAAATGTGGTACATTTATACAGTGGAATACTACACAACAGAAAAAAATATAACGACATCTTGAAATTTGCAGGCAAATGGATGGAGCTAGAAAACATCATATTGAGTGAGGTAACCCAGACCCAGAAAGACAATTATCGTATGTACTCACTCATAGGTGGTTTTTAAACATAAAGAAAACCAGCCTACAATTCACAATTCCTTCAGATTTTACACTGGTTATCCATGATATCTTTCTCACATGCAGGACACTTTGGGAAACTCTAACTTAGAAAGTATAGTAGATTAATGACCCCCAAAAGGTTATGTCTACCCAGGACAAAAGAAATATGGAGTTTGCAGATATAGTTATCTCAGATGAGGTCATACTGCATAACATGAGCCTTCAATTTTTCTTCTGAGAAAAGAGAACACACAGGCAGAGACTGGCCTCAAGCATAGCCAAGGAGAACTGAGAGCCACCAAAGACAGAAAAGGCATGAAGGTGGTCTACCTTAGGGTCTTCACGGGAAGAGTGGCCCTGAGGATACTCAGGCTGCATACATTCAGACTCCAAACCTGTATGAATGTCTGTTATAAGACCCATGTTATGATAATTTCACATTGAACTCTGTGACTGTAATACAGAGGAAGGTCACGAGGAGCAGATAAGAACTATGAACAGTTAATAAAGCAAAGAATATGAGGCTTTCATAATGCTTTGCAGAGAATCCTGAGAGGAACGTACTAATGAGGCACCACTGAAAGTGATGAAAAGACCCACATTCAGCCACAGAGATCCGTCAGTCACCTTTACTCATGACTAGGCTTTTTGAAATGAATCACTACCTGTAATCAAAAGACAGAGCTGGAGATGAAACGCTAAGATCAGTGGTGCATGGATGGCACAGAGTCCCCAGAAAAGGGTGATGATATTAAAGATAATACTACAGAAAAGGAGGAGAGGTTGATCTTAATACAACCCTAAGAGTTAATATTAAGGTTCTTTTTTAGTGTTGAGGAGCACACAAAAGAGGGAGGGACTGGTTGTCAGCTTAGTGGAAGAGAAGAAAGCCCCAGCTGTTTGAGTAAAGCAGGTCAAATGCAACAAGGTTCACTGAAGAACTTGGTAAGGGACTTCAAATGCAGTGTATAAAATGTTCCACACACATGCTAGGAAGTAGGTAACTTCATTCTAATGGATCTGGACAAACTATGTCAGTCAGGAAAATGCAATTCTTACAAAAGGTGTCTTGTTTATTGCTAAAGAACAACTAAGATGTCTGTGACTTATTTCAGAAGGAAACTTCCACAAACCTTTTTACCTTTCAGCCTGGGATGATCTCAGACATGCAATGTGGGAGCTCCTTCTGTGTATGCGGTGCTTTTATTAATGAATAGAGCTGTTTCGGCCAGTGGTGTAGCAGAATCAAGGTAGGCAGGAAAATTAAACCGAATGCTGGGAGAAAGAAGGCAGAATTAAGAGACACTATGGAGCCGCCAGAGGGGAAAGATGTGAGCCGCAAGCTGGAACCTTGCCAGTAGGCCACAAGCCTCATGGTAAAATACAAGATAATGGAAATGGGTTAATTCTAGATGTAAGAGCTATCTAGGAATAAGTATGCTCAAGCTATTGGCCAAACAGTATTGCAAATAATAAAGTTTCTGTATGGTTATTTTGCATCTGGGCAGCTGGGAACAAACAAGTGGCCTTCTACTATAGGCATGCATTCCCATTAAGTATCATTAGAAAGGTTCTCCTACCCAGGTGATGGGGATAATGGTGACCCATGCTAGAAGGTAAGCCACCGGCTCTTCTCTGAATGAGTTCATAAGATTACTGAGAGCCAAAAGAAGAAGCCATCACAAATAAATATATGCATCACACCTGAAACAGATGACAGCAGTAACCTATGGATTCCAGAGTGTAATAAAAGTGACTTCTAATTTGACCTAGGTATTCTAATACGCTGTCACTGAGACAGATATCGCTGTCTGACTTGCATTTTAATAAATGAGTTAGGAAAAGAAGGTATGGAAGAGAGAGAAGGGAGGAAGAAGGAGAGTGGGATAGAGAAGGGGGCATGCACTTGCAATCACCTTATAAGTGGCCTGAGCGTTCCTGACACATAACTGGCACCCTCCTGGGTAAGTGAATGATTGACAAATAGTTTAATCTTCTGTTATCATAGTGTGGTTCTCTTTCCCTACTCTGTGCAATGCCACTCAGAGTCAGAAACCACCAAAGAGAATTCCGTCTCATTTAGGATAGGTGTACTGCCAATGACATCCGTCAGCTTATGGCACATCCAAGAGGTATAATCAGTGTGCGTTTGTTAAAGGTGGATGACAGAAGATCCTGAACTCTTTCAAGCTAAGCCTGATCCCACCTCCTCGGCTCTTAAGCAGCCCATCTAGGCAGAAGCACAGGCATGTGCATCCAGGAAAGCCCTCCTATGTGATAGATTACACACCCCAGAGGCAGTGAGGAGCAACTGAGTATAAACACTGCTCCAAGAGGCCTTCGAACAGGACAGCTTTGAAACAGTCTGCGCTACTCACCTGGAGATGAGCAAGGGCAAAGAGGAGAAGCCTGAGAGCCGCTCTGTAACCCACAGGAAATACAAATGCTCTTCTGTAACTGAGCAGACAATGGCTTCACAGTGGCTAGCAGGCCAGAGAGAAGGGAAATGAAAGGAGACATCTTTCTTCTAAAAAGTGTAAGGCGTGTGTTTGGTCATAAATTATAAAATACTCTCATATGGGTTTGCTGCCTCTGAAGAACGAATATTTGTGTGAGTTTTTACCATATAAGACATGGACAAATATCCGGTCTACAATGTATCAGTATTTGGAATGCCCTATTTTATTCAACAAATACCAAAGAAGACAAAGGGTTTAATTTTAATTTGTTCCTCAAGAGTATTGTCAAAGCTTTTACAAGGCATTTGGGCTCTTAAGTCAACCACACTTCACCATAAAGTGACTGATTTATCAAAACAGCAACACAAAGAATATATCAAGAGAAAGGATTAATTACTTTCTCAGCCAGGAAAAAGTAGAGTCACCAGAAAGGATGTGAACTACATCCAAACACTATTCAGCAGAGAAAAATCTTGGCTAAACAGAAACTGAGATTCTAGACAGTCACAAACCTCAACTGTGAACCTCCACTTTAAAACTCATCAACACCATTTTCTTTTCTTATTATCTATCAAACATTCCTTTGCGATAAAGATCTCCTCAAAAGAGAAATAAATACCTGTCATTAATACAGAAAAAATTAAATAGCAAAAGAGATCATGTTTCTCTCAGTAAACATAAAACTACCAAAGTTAAAACCAAGATAGAGCAAATTCCCATAGCTATGGAATGGGTGTGCTCAGCCTGCTAGTGATAACAGTGAGCAGTAGGGATGGATGCCCAGCAGGGCAGGATTCCCGGGCTTCTGCCAGATAGACTTCAGCAGTGCACCTGAGGGCAAAGGATTGCAGAATCCCCAACTTCAGCACAGTGACTACCATTAGGATAAGGTATGAACAAAGAGGGGAACTCAAGGAAAGATACTGTAGGTGTAGCACTGACTGGTCAAAGGAAAGTGGTTTTCATAAAACTCAAGCCAACAGAGAATAGAGGTAATTGTTTGCTAATTAGGAGTGAAATAATATGGACAATTATCACAAAATTGAGACTATCAGATAACTATACAACTACTTTTAAAACCATCATAACCTATTCCACATTAGTAATCATTTGCTTTTATTGCAGAAGTAGCAATAAATGAAGTCCACAGATCCTAAATACAATTGAAAATTAGCAAGCCATTGTCAGTCCAAAACAGTACAATGAAAAAGAAAAGACCACTTGTCATTTAATAAAGAATCAAAAAAGTCATTGATTTTATCCTGTGCTAATCTCAGATAAGGAATTCACAGAGACAAATATGCTCACCTTAGACTAAAGAAAACATCATCATCTCTGAACAATGTGTGTAAAGGGAGTCACAAACATAGCGTGACTCAAGTGAAGAAATCTGTTCTAAAATAATTTATCCAAAATAATTCATATTGTGCCTGCCAAAATATGAACTAAAAATTCCAAGGCTTTTAAAGCTGAGAGCTATTAAAAATAAACTATTTTAAACTTAGACCAGAATGTGTCATACAAAATACTGCTTTTATTTCTCTTTCAGCATTGACCCATAGAATTGTGTGTGTGTGTGTGTGATATGTATGCATGTGAGTCGTTGCATACATATGAAGGCCAGAGTAGGATGGTAGGTGATTGCTTTCATCTTTCTCCATCATATTGCTGTGAAGCAGGGTACCTTACTCAACCAAAAGCTTGCCATCTGTTTTGGCTGGGCTGGCTGTCCGGAAAACTCACAGGATCCTTTTGTCTCTACCCTTCCACACTCGGTTTATAAATATCTATTGCCATACCCAGATTTTAGATGAGTTCCAGGGATTCAAACTCAGGTTCTTATACTTGTACAGCAAGCTCTCTTACCAACTGAACCACCTTCTTTCATACCATAAAGCTGTGGCGGGGAGGGCTGTCATATAAAAGAATGCAATAATTCAGGTATCAATGCTAAGTTATTTCAAAACCAACCTTTTCCATGCCTAAGTTTTTCATGATCTACTTGCTTTAAGACACCATAGTAACCATCTCCATATTCACTGCCAGAGGAAAAGTTTTGCAGTTCCATTTTGAAATAAGCTAAAGTATATTTTATAACATCAAATTTTCCCTAGAAATTTACTACAGAGACAATGCAATGAATTAGAAGAGCAACTCAAGCAAGGGCAAAAACTGAAACAGTTTTGTTTTTCTAAGTCACTACTATTATTTAATAAACACTGTTCTCTACTTCTTAAAGTATTAAGTTTAACTGAAGGGACAAGGTGCTGAAAAGAAAAGGGTTTGAAATCATCACCATATGCACAATTGCTATGAAAAACTACATTGCCATGAGCTATATTGCTGCATACTCCTGGAATTCCCATGAACTGCAGCCATTCTCATGCAAACACCATAATGAACAACACCATATGGCATGAAGCAGAATATAATAATATCAGTATGTAGTATTTCTGACTTCACTGTGTGCCAAAAGTGTGCAAGAGTTATTCATTTCTCAATGTCAACTGCTTCCTGAAAACTCACAATATGTAAAGCCCTCCAACATTCTACTGTCAAAGCAGGAAAAAAAAGTTCAGACATACACACATGGATTTTTATATGTCCCATAGGTGCTATGCTCCATTTTATGTGTAATGTACAAAAAGGGAGGGGAAGTTGAATGCCCTTGTTCAAGTACCCTTTAGTGCAAGCAGGAGATAAAGACAAGTAGCCATGGACATCCTGTGTCTCAGACCACACAAAGTTTCTCTACTTTCCCAGAAACTTTCAAAGTGTTTTCTAAGAGTAGAATAAATTTTCTTTTTACATATTTCATATTCCAAACCCAGTTGTAGATATAAGGTATATTTTACAGATATAATAAATGGATATTTTGATGCTGTTTTAATCTCTATTTGTGGTATTATGGATGACATTTGTAGCCAGCTGACTCAATAATTTTATGGAACTGAAGAGCCGGTCAAGGATAAAAGAGGAATCTCTCATTCTTGGGGAATGTGTTCTCAGGCTTCAAGACTTTCTCTAGGTGCTGCTAGCATATTCATTCATAGTAAGAAAAACAGCCATGTGGTAGTTTAACCCTTCAAAGATCCAAACATAAAGGCCTGGTGTCCATGAGGCATTGCGTCCAAAGTAATGAGCCAGTTTTAAAAGATTTCAAAGCATGATTCATATTATAAAAGATCTTTAAAAAATAACACCTGTAGGCCCATATTCTACACTGAATGGCGACCAGAATCCCAGGCCATAGTTTGCATCTGCCACACAGGAGGTGGTCACCTCCCTAGCAAAGGGTCAGGATATACTAATGTCATTCTGCTCCTTCTCTGTAATTTGGAGGATGCCTGAAAAGAGATGTTAATTCAGCCTATGTGACAGAGCTGGCATACAGAGCAGGAAGATAGGAAGATGTGACAGAGCAGGCATAGGTAGAGGTGTGGACGTGACCACAGCCATTTACCTAGTTACCTAGGAAACAGAATGCTAATGAATTTCCCCCTCAGTTATGTTTTGGTATATAAGGCTGTTTGGAGAATAAACGCAGAGGAATTTTCAGGATGTGAACCGAGGATTTCATGAGGGATCACTGAAAATCTCCCTCCGGATAAAGCCATGTGAGTTGTGTCTTTATTCCCACACCTCCGCTCTGGTCCAGAGAAATAAATTAGGGTCTGGTGCCGATAAACACCTCCACCCTTGATGGAGGACACCAACATAACATGACCCACTGAATCAACTAAGCAGAGCTCACCTGAGCTAACAGAGACTGAAACAAAACCATGGGGCCTGCATGAGTATGTGCTAGGTTCTCTGCATATATGTTATGACTATAAGCTTGGTGTTCTTGTGGGACTTCTAACAGCAGAAGTGGGTGCATCTCTGAGTCTTTGATTTGCTCTTGAGACTCCTTTCCTTCTTATAGGCTGCCTTGACCAGCCTTGATGTGAGAATTTTGCCTTGTCTTACTGTATCTTGTTTTGTCCTGTTTGGCTATAGTCTTAGACTATAGACCTACTCCTTTCTGAAGAATCAGAGGGGGAGTAGATCTGGAGGAGAGGAAAGTCAGGGGTGGTTAAGTTAAGCAGAGGGAAGGAAAGTGTGGTTGGGAGGTATTGTATGAGAGAAGAATCTATTTTCAATTTAAAAAATTAAGAAAAACTAATCCCCCTTATATATGCCACTGTTATGTTCTATTTTAATTTGTTTTCATGTCATTGCAGGTGAAACCCATTAGATGAACGTTAAGGTGCAAGTAATGAGTCTCCTTCCAACATTGAAAACACTGGCTCTTTCTTGATGTGGGATGTCCTTCTGTATACATATTGTTTTTATTGGTTGATGAATAAACCTTTGGTGGCCAATGGCTTAGCGGAGTAAAGCCAGGCAGAAAATCTCAACAGAGATATATAGAAAGAATAGGAAGAGTCAAGCAGAAGCCATATATCTACCAAAGGAGAAAGATGCCAGAACCTTACCAGTAAGCCACAGCCTCTTGGTGATACACAGATTAATAGAAATGGGTTAATTTAAGATGTAAGCGCTAGTCAATAAAAAGCCTGAACCATCGGCCAGGGTTGTAATTAATAGTTTCTGTGTGAGGATTCGGGTCTGGGTGGTCGGGAAACTAACGTGCAGTCTCCAGTTACAGTCTCTTACGCTCAGTTCTTAGGGAGGGCAGAGCTCTCCTGACAATTTTCGCATAGCTGACATCCCCACATAGAAAATGATGGCAGTCACCTAAGACGTCAGCTGCTGAAGGCCACCAGGCTTCCAGTCTACTTTTCTCTGGGATACACAAAGCAAAACTTCATAGAAAACAAACTTTTTGAGTATTTTTAAGGGTTATTATAGGTCTTCGGTAGGGTTTTATCTTTACCTTTTTTAGCTCTGTTGATGGAAAATAAAAATCCTACTCCAAAAGTGAATGGGCCAGGAGCATAATTTTAATCTCCCAAGAAGCATACCCTGTTTTGTAAGGTATTTGAGTTCTCAAAATTTTCTGTAACAATATTTTTACTTCTCCTGAAAAACAATAAAACGTCACGTTATTTGATGTTCCTGTTATTCAAATCATGAGATTTCAATGCTTCCCAAATATTGCATTAACTCATGCAGACAGGTTTAGGATATTGTCCATTTTAAATTGATTTTGTTAATTTTTCTCTTCTGAGACATCTGCCCTTGCTTTTATCACATTTCTATTATATTTAGTTGACCTTGATGGTTGAAAGTATGTGACATCATCATAATCAGATGTATGTCATCAGTTTTACATTTATAAATAAAGAACTGAGCATTCCAGTCAATATGAGCCAGAGTTCTATGGCATCTCTGCAGTTCTGTTTTTCACTAGTTGTTTCGTCCTTTTCCATTTTACTGGGTCCAATATAAAAACATACAAGCCAGCCAATTGACGTCTTAAGTTCAAGTCAGACACAAAGCCAGCACTGAAGTAGATCTGGGGACCTGGACACTGCACTGTGGCGTCTTTCTAGAAGTGTGCTGCATTCAGCATGGAATGTTATGATTGGATGAGTTACAGATTGCTAAATTAAAAAGGTAACACAGTTTTCATTCTGATCTTGTTTATGTAAAGTTTCTGAAAGTTTCTCCCTGTTTCCTGAGTTGCTCGTCACATTGTACGTCCAGAAGTGACAACCTGCTATTATCTCTACCAATACAGTAGCAAGCCCAAAAGTAAGCTCTGAGCCTGATAGAGACTGTAAGGAAAATATACCTGAAATTCTACCTGTACCATGTATGGGCAAGCAGGGAACAAAGAAGAACACATTCTCATATTAATTCCAGTAATGAATTCCCAAGTGTAAAGGACAAAGGTGATATGTTACTTAATGGAAGAAAACCTAAAATGTCTCTGTATTCTACATGAGTTTAAATTAGAACATTTCACATTTCTAATAAAAAAATTATAAACACACATGACAAACTATGGGGCTCTCCTTTGGTTGTATCCCTAGCAAACTACATTTTTATTTTGATCCAGTTCTGGGCTTCTCACATGCTAGGGAAATGGTTTACCACTGAGCTGTATACCTCAAGACTCTATATACACTACCTTTAATTGTGGTGATAATTCGTTTGTTTTTTAACAAATAAAGCCTGAAGATCAGAGTGCAAAGCTAAGCCACTAGAGGTCAGGCAGTGGTGGCACACACCTTTAATCCCATCGCTTGGAAGACAGTGGCAGATGGATCTCTGTGAGTTCAAAGCTACCCTGGGCTACACTAAATTAATCCAGTCTCAAAGAGAAACAGAGCCAGGCGATGAAGGCTGACACCTTTAATCCCAGAACCAGGGAGGTAAAGACGGGAAGTGATGTGGCTTGGGGGAGAGAGGAATGTAAGGTGGAAGGAGATAGGAACTCAGTACAGCCTGAGGTTTGGTGGGGACAGATGCAGTCTGTGGATTTGTAGACAGGATCACCCCTTTGTTCTGAGCAGTAGCAGAGGCAAGAACTCTCTAGTGGCTGGCTATGCTGCTTCTCTGATCCTTCAGCTTTCATCCCCTAATATCTGTCTCTAGGTTTTTATTATTAATACTAATTAGAATTTGTTTAACACATTTAATAGGATATCACATAATATTCATAAGACTTAAGAGATAGGAGGTCTTTATTTTCCTATAATTCCATCTTCAATTGGTTATTTTACTCTAATGGATAAGATTTAAAAGAAAGACATGATTTCATTATTTGAAGTAATTTAAGTAATATCATGAGCTGCTTTAGCAACCTACCTACAAAGACCCTGACCCTGGATTCTGTAAGTTTAGCCTTACCTTTAAAGATGTTTGCACTGGTGTGATCAGGTTAAGGATGTAGTAACAGAAATGTTATTTATGAGATTTTCTAGGTAGACCCTAAATGGCTTTACATGTCTCAGGAAAGGGAGGGCAGAGTAGGATTGAATACACAGGACTGGTGTGCTGAGTCTTCAACTCAAGGAATGACAGCAGCCACTGGAAGTCAGGAGAGGTGAGGGATGAGCTGCTCATGGAACATGGGAGGCCAGGAGAGACAAGGATTGAGCTGCCTCACAGAACACCGGAAGCCAGGAGAGGCGAGGATGAGCTGCCTCACGCACATGGGAAGCACAGCTTTGATGGCAGTTTGATTTTGACTCAGAACTGGTTTTGAGCTTCTTTTACACTGGAGTGTGAGAGAGCAAACCCCTGCAGCTGCCTCAGGAAACGAATACAAGGGCAGCTGTTGCCATTTCAGAATACCACACTGAAATTTCAAATTAATGAATTTGGGAGAGGCGGTGACTGAGAAAAATGATTCCTCTTGAGTATGTTGAGAAGCCTGGGGAGTTAGTTTTGAAAGATTTTGATGTAGAAAAATGTTTAAAGTGGGAAAACCAAAGAAATGCCTAGTCCAAAGGGCAAGTTTAAACTACAATAGATATCCTAAGAAATAGCTTTCCAGGAATTATCAACAGCATTAAAGTACTTATCTTCTGAAACAATTAACAAATGGGACCTCCTGAAACTGAAAAGCTTCTGTAAAGCAAAGGACATGGTCAACAAGACAGCCTACAGAATAGGAAAAGATCTTCACCAACACCACATCAGACAGAGATCTGATCTTCAAAATATACAAAGAACTCAAGAAATTGGTCATCAAAAGAACAAATAATCCAATAAAAAAAATGAAGTACAGACCTAAACAGAGAACTCTCAACAGAGGAATCTAAAATGGCTAAAAGACACTTAAGGAAATGCTCAACATCCTTAATCATCAGAGAAATGCAAATCAAAACAACTCTTAGAGTCCATCTTACACCTGTAAGAAAGGCCAAGATCAAAAACACTGATGACAGCTTATGCTGGAGAGGTTATAGGGTAAAGGGAACACTTCTGCATTGCTGGTGGGATTGCAAGCTGTTACAGCCCCTTTGGATATCAGTGTGGTGATTTCTCAGAAAATTAGGAAGCAACTTTCCTCAAAAGCCAGCAATACCACTTTTGGGTTTATACCCAAGAAAAGATGCTTAATCATACCACAAGGACATGTGCTCAACTATGTTCATAACAGCATTGTTTGTCATAGCCAGAATCTGGAAACAACCTAAATGCCCCGAAACCAAAAAATGGATAAGGAAAATGTGGTATATTTACACAATGGAGAACTACACAGCAGAAAAAAAAAATGGCATCTTGAAATTTTCAGGCAAATGGATAGATCTAAAAAACATCATATTGAGTGAGGTAACCCAGACCCAAAAAGACAATTATCCTATGTACTCATTTGTAAGTGGTTTTTAAACATAAAGCAAAGAAAACCAGCCTACAAATCACAATCCCAGAGAACCTAGACAGTAATGAGGACCCTGAGAGAGACATACATGGATCTAATCTACATGGGAAGTAGAAAAAAGGCAAGATCTCCTGAGTAAATTGGGAGCATGGGGACCATGGGAGAGGGTTGAAGGGGAGGGGAGAAGAAGGAAAGGGAGCAGAGAAAAAGGTATAGCTCAATAAAATCATTTTAAAAAATCTGAGAAAAGTAAAAAAAAAAAAAGTACTTCTTTTGTACATTAATTCCTCCTCTAAGGTTTAATACCAGGACCTGTCAGAATCAAGTCAAAGTCTAAGACATTAGATGCCCCATTACCAGTTATCTATACTAGCAAAATCCGGAAAGAATCAAACTACCAAGTATAGAAGAGAAACAAAACCACGTTTCTTTAACTTTGTCTTAAATATCTAATGAAAATTTACAAAAAAATTGACTAAAAAAGCTATGTTTTTGAAAAAGCATCAAAGAAAGACTATGTATGTTAATGTCTTTAATTCTTATGTAAAATGCAAGGGGAAACGGAGGCACATGAAGCATTCTAGGATGCATTTTCTTACCCTTCTTTGAGTAGTGTTCTAAGATACACGAGTGATTTTGGGCAGGGGTGGAAGGATGCTATAAAAGTGACAGTTGACAGGTATAAAAGATTTCTCAGTGTCTGGAAGATGTAAGAACAACATCTTACTGCCCCGGACACCCAGATGTCTCCAAATGTGGTACCATTGTAGCTACCACATTACTTACAGTGACTTTATATGTCCATGACCACACAGAAAGATATTACCATCATTAATTACAAGTAGGAGCACCCAAAACACACTTTACATAAGCAGGAAGAATGGGGGGGGCATAATCCAAGAAAAATTATTCCAGCCTGGAACTTCAATGCCTCCCTCATGGTAGTGAGGTAACCCCAGAGCCCAGGGGAACCATGGGCCATGTTTACTTCTTATCTACAAGCTTTGGAGAGCAATGATACGGCCTGAAACTCACTATGACCGGCTAATACTTATGTCTGCAAAGCCAACCGAGTTAAATGTCTCCACTTTGCCTCTAATACTTCAAGATTCATGACTAGACCAAGGTACTGAATAAATCACACTTTCATAAATACTGCCTACTATATAAACATACTCAAGATCATCTTTAAAATCAGTCTGCCTTATTTATTTCACTCTTCAGCAGACAGCTGGTACTAACTAATACTAACTAAATTAATGTTATGGTTTTAGCTTGGGCAACTAATTGTTTCACAGAATAGTCTAATATTCTAAAAGTCAGCAATTTTCTGCAAACACATGCTTAAGGCTGCAATTTCCCTTAAAAGGACAAAAGAAAAGAATAACTCCTGTAAAGCTCTAGCAACTTAAAATCTACAAACCCTTTTCCCACTTAGGTTTATAACAACTCATGAGCAGCCTATATGTACAAACTTATCCCAGGAAGCAATTTTGTACCTGAGAAGTTTCTAGTGCAATTCTAATCAAAAAAAAAAGTATACAAGTATTTCATGAAGGAAAGTCATAGCCAAATTAGGACTAATTTTTTAGCTTTCACGTTTGAAAAAAACAAATTCGAGACATCAAAGGATTAGATACATGAAATCATCTCTCAAGTGTGAGATGAAAAATTTCCACTACCAAAACATTTCTCTGTTCCAAAACAGATACTTTCTGTACCAGATAGTCTGATAGTCGAATCTTGATTTAATTGCCCAAAATAGTGAGACCTCATGGGCTACACATGTACAATTAAGTCTTACTAATTTGATACCTTACATCAATTTCAATAAGAGAATTAACATTTATAAGCATTTGACAAACACCAAGGAAAATGCATTATTCACTTTATCCACTAAGCTGGAAACAACAAATATGTTTTTATAAAATCCCCAAAGAGCTTTTACCTATGAGTGCATGACTGAATGAAAAAAAAAAAAAAAACTACTTAGGTGAAGATTATTTGTGACTGTTGTCCTTGCTAGAGAATTGCAAGTCCCATCTGAGCAGTTATTCCAGTAAACATGGTCACAAAAAGCATTATGACAAATATATTTGGGTCACGTAAAGATGCAATTCAAGGGTTAGTAAGTAGCTTTTAGGGATATCCCACAAATAGCCACAGTGCATTTCCTAACCTTATATGATTTACATGCTGGTATAACATTTTAACATTGAAGCACATAGTGCAACCAATTTTGTATATTTTAGAATGCTTACAGGATGGCTTAAAGATTGCTTTGAAGTGGCATATGTTCAAATTGCACCAATGAACTGTGTCTAAGATTTCAAAAATTAAAATAGTTTTACTTGATCCAACCTCCTCCCCCCAACCATGGATCAACTCCTGAAAGAATCTGAACATATAATTTAACAACAGAGCTGACTTGCTAGAAACTAAATTTCATGAATTGATTTTTAGAAATGGGTATGTTTGTCTGAAATCTTCGTATTTGTTTAAAAACTACAGACCAAGCATTTAAATTCTCTCATAGATTATAAATCAAAGAAAATTGAAGGCAGCTATATAAACAGATGACTGCCTGCATCTGTTGCATAGACACAATGATCTCTAATGTGCAGCATTTAGCCTGCTCACCTCTCAGCTGCCATCTTTGAATAAACATGTCTTAAAGCACCATCAATCTAAGCAATGTGGGGCATTTTTCTTCCAAGAACAAAGACATTTTCAACTTTGGATTAGATGAACAACTGTAAAACCAAGCAAAAAAGGGAATCTTGTGATACAGGTTTATGTTAAATGTTGAACATGATACTATCAAGCTTTTCCAAGAAGACGATGTCTTCAAGAACTTGGGATATTCATCTTAACTCTTTTTTTTTCCCCACTGTTAACTACTCTGTATCATGGTGCTTACAGGATAACTTTCTGCCTAGTACTTGGAGAAGTTTTTAAAAATTGTGAATTTTTTTAAAAAGTCCAATTATTATCAAAGGAGCAAACTTTGTTTATATAACTAATTTAAATGTGGAAAGGACAAAAATGAAAAAAATCATTAGTGTGGAAGAATTGGTGCTTTCAGAATCTGATGACCAAGATTACCATACTGGATTATTGATGGCTAACGATTAAAATAAGGATTTAAAGGTACAGAAAAAATGCATGCTTATTTTTATGAAGACTTTTAGACTGTTCTACTGGAGCCAATATGTAAAACAAGTACTGTCAAAAGGAAAATCTTAGGAGAATCAATACTTAAAAAACAAAATAAGGGATCACGTTGACCAGAATGAGGACCACATTTCCTGAGACTATGGAAATTTCCACATACAATTGTAACCCTGGTTACCCTCTCACTCCTCACCCGCACTTCCTCATGGCACCGTATGCCATAAGTGATGTTTGTTGAAGGAAAATAAGGTGGAGAAACAGGTTATAAATGCTTACGATTGAAGAAAAGCTGCTCTGTGCCAGTACATTGGAAAACTGTTTCACAACAGTGGGTTTATGTGAAAATGTTAACTCCTGAGGTGTTGCCAAGGCCACAGAGACCAGGGTAATGCCACACACAATGAGTGTCACCTGAGTGTTTGTAAAGAGAATGTATGGGGGGGCTATATTTACATAAGACATCTCACTGTGAATCAGGAAAAGAAAATGCAAAGTGGGTTGTTTTTTGTTTTGTTTTGTTTCTGTTTTTTACACGATGATTTCATTTCAGGATTCTTTTCATGAGGTTACTAAAATACCAGCAGTGCCCTGTTTATGAATGTATGTGATCCCTTCTAGGTAGGACCTGGCAGCACAGTCTTTAGGTGAAATTTGGGAACAACATTACCACTTCCAAATTCAATCTCAATAACTACATTATCACAGCATTCTCAGGAATCGCCAAAGACCACAAATGTGACCTGTTTACGTTTGAGTGGCACATTTCTGTCACCCTGCTCAGAAGGCTACAAGGCATGGGCTCTCGCCAACACTCTGTTTCCCTTAATGCCTCCCATGCGCCTTCCACATTTACTGTTGTTTCTCATTGCGCCATTTTACAAGAATGGAAATGCATCAAGGAATTTTTCTTGAAGTGAGACTCCAGCTATAAAACAAGTGAACCAATTTCCTGAGACCTGAATAAAGAACATGTCTTTCTCACTGATTAGAGAAATTCAATTTCAACCTCTGTTTCTATCAGACTTGGCACTCTTTTTTTAGCATCATACTGAAATACGGTTTTGGACTTAGGAAATAACAACAACAAAAAAAAGATGCCATATTTTCTCAAGTAGCAAGTGCACTGATTTCTTTGTATGAAGCCCACACAGAACCTGGTGAAGATTTAACTTTATCAAATCTAAAGGACATTGGGCTGAAGTCTCATTAAGGACCGAAATGGCCCATTACTACGGACAGAGAGAGCCAGCTTGGGATTGATGTAAACTTGGTGCAAAGTCTAGAGCCAAAAAGAATGATCCATTTGCAAATTTTCCCCTTTTAAGAAACTAAAAATATTCTTTCAGTCTGGACATGATGACATTACTTTTTCTTTCTTAGCCCTTTAAGCTTTAAAGATTCATCAAAGAGAAAGATTTTTATTTTAAGCATGAGTTACATTGCTATATTTTCCTTTTACTAAATTAAAATCAAGAAAAGTTAATTTGTTCTTATAATCAATAATAACCTTTTTGGAGATCGTTGTGCTAGCTTCAGTGTTCATGTCATCATAATTTGCATGATGAATATTCCCACATTTCAGAACAGAAAGCCACACATACTGAACTCTACATGTAAGAAAAAAATACTTACATACTGTCAACAGAATGAACCAAAGTATCCACACCTTTATTTAGGGATTTACCTAATCATTTAGGCCTTCAACGAGCTATTTCTAGTAATTTATCTACTCAAAGTTGGCAGACAGATAAAACTGAGGAGATAAATCTAAGCTATTTACTCCCTTCAGCTCTGATTAAACCCTTCCGGGCCTTTCAGGAGCTGGTTGAAAACTAATGTCTTCTTTTCCCACTGATATAAATTCTGCTTCGCTGGGTTGTAGAATTTGCGTAAATATTACTTGTGACTAAAGATTATGTTTCTTCTCACTCAGCTTCTGGGATGGTTCTTGCTACATAGTTCATAAATACTTATGTTCAATAAATGTTTATTAAAATAAGACATATGCAAATAAAACATCTCAACTGTGACAGCAGGTATACCATACAATTATGAATACAATCCAATTACGAATATAATCCAAAACTAATAAATAAGCTTCTCTAACCTTAACATGTATCTGAATCATGTAGAAATCGTATAAACTCAGTTAATGTGGGATGGGAACTGAGACTCTAATTACATGGGCATTGGTTCCCAGTCCATTTTCTCACAGGCAGTGGCAATCTACAGGAACACAAGAAGTCTTGTGACTGTTTAGAAACTTGTGTGTTCCTTGGATATTAACCTTCATTCATATCTAAACCAAACCTCAAGTTGTTACATTTAGTAAGTAAGGATAAGTATGTGTTTATGTGAATTTTCCCAACATTAGGATTGTTTCAAAAAAAAAAAAAACATTTTCAAGTTAGTCCTTTAGTCCTTCAGTCCTAAAGGGCAAGAAAAGTAGAGGGGCTCATTTTAATATTGAGTAAATTTAAAATTAAGTATCAACTCTTGCTATTACCACCTGTTATAGTGCCTCCCCAGCACAGGAAAGCTGGAGCAAATAAAAATGGAATAAAGGAGCAAGCAAGCAAATTATTCTTCTGGAAGGCATCACATTTCTGCCCACCCTGATTAGTGCCAATTTCTGGCTTAAGATTAGAATTCTACCAGATCTGACAAGCCCTGCAGATAGTAACGAGTATGCAACGGTGTAGAGGTCATGCATGACCTCTTAGCCATTCTATTTTTGAATGTTACCTTTTTCTCCCCTCTAATACTAAATACTTTCATCCCAGTGTTTCCTTTGTGTTGTGCCAGGACTGAAATTTGTGGCTACTACTGTTCAGTCTTAAGTGCAGGAATATTGCCATTGCAAAACCACGAGTAACAGAAATACTGTGTTAACCAAATGATGGAAGCCACTTGAATAATTCACCCTTCCCGGTTACTATTTAAGTACAAGGGAAAATGAGCTTTCTGCACACAGGAAAATAGCTGAACTGAGCAGACATCACTGAAAATCTGCAGTTATTTCCTTAATGGATCTTGTTAACAAGCTATTAGTACCAAAACCCAAGAATGATATCAGCAGAAAAATGCACACCAAACGAGGACACACTGTTTCATCGAGCCAAGCATTTCTGCTTTATCCCCCCGCACATGTCAGTGATAGGTTATAAGCTGCATGTAGACAGAGAAAGTGCTGAAAACATTCAAGTCACCAAACATTCAATCAAATCACGGTTGATGAACAGACCGAGTACTCAGCACCTACAAAAAAACAATGTGTATGCTGAATATTCTAATAAATTTCAAAAAAATCAGACAATAAAGTAGTAGTAAAAAGGTCTCTAGAGGAGTCTTTCAGGGGAGAATAGGTTTAGATGAGACCTTGAGAATGGGACAGTGTGAGTGCCCTTCTCAGAATAAACACTACAGAACGTTCTCTGCCTCTCTCAGCTGTGTGAACACACAGGGATTAGTGATTATCTACAAACTCCAAGGACAGCCTCACCACAATCCAACCAGTTTGGCATTCTGATCTTGGACTTCCAGCTTCCAGAACTGTGAGAAAATACAGTTCTATTCTTTAAACTACCCCCACCTATTTTATTTTAGCAGCCTAAGGCAAACAATACTAATTCTGTGATTGCTGCCTTTATCTCTATATAGGAATCATTCTAGACCATAATATGCTCATAGAGCTTAAACTACCATAAATGTTTTTATGATACAGTAAGAGGGCTAGAAGTAATTGATAAGTATTCATTTTTTTCAACTGCCAGTTGTTGACAAAAATACAAAAGAGAAAGAGAAAAACTCCACAGCTATTTTAACAAGTAACTCAGAAAAGCACTCTGGGGTGGGGGCTGCCTCATTAGCACTAAGTGCAGACATGCAGACATTCCCCACACAAAACCTCTTTCAGCGGCATCAGAAATAGAATGCTTTCTGCCTGTGTCACTTCTCAGGTCCAGGCCTCTAGCACGCTTCGTGTTATACGCAATTAGCCCCGTGCCAAGATTTAGTACATTTCATAATAAATCCCTTGACCGCACTGACTGTAGGCTTGGCAAACATGCAAAGGCCCTTATTCAAGCAAGCAGAAAACAAGCCACAAACTTATCCCACAGCAAAATGCACTTGCTGGATGCCAATACACAACACATTTCAACAGTTTGCCTTGCCCTCCTCCGTTCATCCCTCCCCGTCCACATGAGGTGGAGAAGGAGACAGGAAAATGCAACCTGCCTTGTGACTGTAATTAAAGAACAAACAAAGCAAGACCCTTGACTTCCTTCTTCCTCTCTGCTTCATCTTGCTACTGGCTCATTCTCTGGCTTGAACCCTCCGGGCCCAATCCTTCACCCCCACCCAGAACCTAAAGTCACTTCACAGATGAGAGGCAGCATTTCCCTCATTTAAACAGTAACCATCTGTTGCTGGCAGGACAGCTATGGCTCCTTCTCAGGTTTCCAGCTTTGGAACACGAAGGCTGTGGTGCATTATGGTGACTGTGTGGGAAACCGTCTCTGCACAGAACTAATGAATGCTTCCTCTCTTCATGCCAGCAGAGAATCAAACCTTTTAGTCATTTCAGTGATTGCTGTTAGCGAAAATCATCAAAACAATAGCCGTGTTTGGGGGGTGGGAGTGTTGCACAAAGCTCAATTTCAGTCCTGTTTTGTTGTTTGGCTAATTAGAAACTCTATTCTTTATCTGGGAAATGCCTTGAGAAGGTTAAAGGTCATTAATTTTAGGTACCTTAGATTATGTATATACTGACCTCGATAATGAATATTTTAATCACAAGTAACTTACAATGAATATAAAAGGAAAGGGGTAACATATCTTATTAAAACTCTACTAAGTCTCCTTTTGCATAATACATTTCAAATACTACCACTGTGTGATTTACAATAAAGATGTCTTGGGTCATTTCTCTCAGATCCCCTGCAAGAGACTTCTGTTATTGGCACACCTAAAAGATTAATATTATGTATCTTTTCCAAAGATCTGATATGTACCTACAACAAGAATGAAAAGATTCCTATTTTACTCTCTTTAAAAGCTATTCCCCAAAAAATGAAGAAAAAAAAAGGGTATGGGCAGCAATATGTTTCAGTCAGTAAAGACACTGCAGGGACCTGACACTGGACTTTGATCCCCAAAACACACAAAGGAGGATGGAGAGAAGTGAACCCACAAAGTTGGTGGGTGTACAGGTCTACCTGCTTAGCTCCAGGAAATTAGCCCCACCCTGTCTCCCTTACTGTCTGCTAGTCTGGTTTCTGGTACTCTAACACATATTAGGAGTGAATCTGAGATCATTCACTTAACAGAAAGGGAAAGTTTGAGAGGCTTGCTTCCATGGCCTGTGGGGGTGAGTATGAGGAAATCCAGTTGCAGAGAATGTGGAGAACAAGTTGTCCACCTCCTGGCACTCATAAAGCAAACGGGAGAGAGAATCAGAGGCTAGGGTCCCACAGTTCCCTTTCCAGGAAGGGGCCCAAGACCTTAACCTTCCTCTAAGTCCTGTTACTCCACATAGCACCAACCTGGGCAGGAAGCCTTTAACTCAGGGGCCCTATGGAACATTCTGGATTAACCCTGTCCAAGTGCCAAGATTTCTCCTTCCCTTCCTTCTCTCTCTTTGCCCTCTCCTGGGAAGTGTTTGTAAGGCTAGCACGGTAAATTGTTGGCCTGGTTCTTAATCATACCTTGAAATGCTTCCTCATGGTCTGATCCCCATCTGCCATCTGTTCAATTTCCTTCCAGTGTTTTCTGAGTGTGGTCACATGACCTGGGTTGGGAGAGTAGTCCCAAACTACAGTGCTTCGTTATATGATGGCCTGTCTCTCCTCTCCACCATTTTTCAGTCTGTGTATCCACTGTAACTCTCTGCCAGAATGATGGGAGGGGACTGTAATAATGGGATTGTATTGTGGTAAGACAGCTTTTAAATTAAAATGTTTTCAAGGTAATTTTCTATTAAATCATTTGCAAAAAAAATGTTACTTGGTATAAACCCAGCACTGGCATTATCTATAGGGAGAATATGTACTTACTCTTCAAAAACAATAACTATGACTTTGTGTACTCAGCAATGTAGTTGTATAACATAGAGCACAAAGCATGGCATCTAATAGCTGTAGCTCAAATCCCCAACATGCTTGCTGATATTGGTCAATCAATAATAGACAATCATGTCCAAATCCACTGTAAGCTCTATTTGTTAGCTTTCACCTTGTAACTCAACTAAATTTAACTTTATTTTAAAATTTTAAACTAGGCTTTGGAGCACATAAAACTTAGAATTTTTATATCTCAGAATATTTAAACCCTTACCAAATTGCAGTGACTTTTTTTTCAAATCTCTAGATTTTTTTTTTAATCTTTGACAAATGGTCTGGTAATTTTTTTCCTTTGTCCTTTTAAGCACTTGAGGACTTACACTTTATGCACTAGACATATGAACATCATATACCAGTGATTTTTCTTTATGAGGTGCAACAATATTGGTCTTTGAACCAAAGCACACACTACATTTATGTTTACTGGGATACTACATATATTTAAGTCCATTTACAATATCTTGCTCTATGCTCATTCCTTAAACTTGACTCAGCCCCCACCGCACGGAAAGCACTGTCTCCTGTACAAACTTTCCTGTTGAAGACATTTCTGGAGCTGCGTCACCAAAGCTCAGTCAATACAGGATTCTCCGACTTTTTTTTCTGGACTGGTCATTTTTTTTTAATATATTTGATCTCTAAAGATTTCCCTTGCTGTCTTTTCTGCTCAGTTACATTTAAAATTACATTTAATATTAATTTGGCCTTTTACTTTGTATGTTTTCAATCCTAGAAAACAGTTTTACAACTCATTCTACATAAGGTAAAAAATCTAAGCTGTCTTCTTTCGTGTGTGTGTGTGTGTTATGTATGTATATATAAATTGAACAATTCCCTCAAATGTTATGAAACAGTCAGACTCATTCCCTGGTTATAAATGCTATCTCTCTCTAAAAACAAACATATACTGCCTCCCTTCATTATGATACTTAAAACAAATTAGAGTAGAAAAATATTCAATCTCTACTATTTTATGCAGTTGTTGGGAATGAAGAACTAGTTAAATGCTTGTAAACATCACTAATTATGAGTTTCAAAATACAGTAATAGTTTCAATTTGATGGCTTTACTGAGTTCTTTTAGAGACCGAATGGAAAAAGCCACAACAGCTGGGTGTCATCTCAGTTCTCAGCTGGGTTCACTCAAGCTTGCTCGGTGAAATGCAGGCTGCTGAGTCAGCCGAACTGCGCCAGTACCTCTGGGATGATTTTGGGTCAGCTGGTTGGTAGCTCCTCCATTAAGGCTGACCTCAGATGGATGAACTTGACTCTGCTCCTCTCAGTGGCTCACCTGATATCAGGCTATCCTGTCCTTGGTCTTACTCAGGACAGTGGCAGAGTTTTGAAAGGAGCGGGAGCAGTAGAAGTTCTAGATGCCTAGAAACTAGACAACATCACTTCTGCTGGTCTACTGGCTAAATTAAGTAACAAGTTCAACATGCATTCAAGTGTTGGTAAAAAAAAAAAAAAACAAAAAAAAAAAAAACAAAAAAAAACTCCCCACCGTAATAGAGATCCAAAATGCTGCAAAATGTTTTGAGGGAAGGCTGAAGCAGCTTTTCCAAGGCATGAAGTATCTTTTCCAAGGCATGTATGAAGTATCCAAGGCATGTATGAAGTTCAACATGCATTCAAGTGTTGGTAAAAAAACAAAAAAAAAACTCCCCACCGTAATAGAGATCCAAAATGCTGCAAAATGTTTTGAGTGAAGGCTAAAGCAGCTTTTCCAAATGCATGTATGAAGTATCTGTAGTATTGTTTCACGAAATGTCATTATCTATATTTGAAATTCTAAACACCTAAATATCATTAAATAGAATATCGGAAATGCCACTAGTAACTCTTATCCAGTTGAAGGAGTTGCTACAGTTAAGTAACTTGAAGACAGCTTCTTCTACAACCAAGGACGTTAGGTAGTTGGCTAGGACGTCATCCCACGGGCAAGCTAGTCCAGCAAGGCTTTAACTAAGTAGCTTCTTTTCAAATGCATCCAATGTGTTGATATTATCTTTAGTTCCACAAGGAACAGAGGTATGTATCTGTCCTTGCCCATGTTTGGTAAGCTACAACATGTGTGTAATTCCAACTAACTCCTATTATTACCCTAAATGCTCTATTACATAAGTGTTCGTAATTAGAAGTTTGCAGATTTAAATTTTTAAGCAGTAAATTTAAGAAGAAATCACAAAACAAACTTGTTACAATCATGACAATGAAGAAAAAAATACTTCATGCAAAAAAATCCAAGTAAATACATTCTATATTCTGCACCTTACATTTTTCTGTTTTTTAAATGTATTGAGCAAACCTAAATAAAAATATTTACATCTATCTCCTATTTACCTTCCACTTACAGAATATGCTTATGAAATGCAAAAAGATTAGACAAAAGGTGCCTATCTATAATGCATTTATATAATTATAGTATATCTCATAAAATTATGACATATATATTAAGGAATATACTAAATATTGCAATCACCATTACAGTAATAGATTTATATTATGTATTCATTAGTACATGTGTTATGAAATATATTACCTATGGATAAAAACTAACTTATTAACAAACTTATTTTTTTTTGCATGAACAGTCTTTGTGAAAACAGAGGAACTATGTATACAAGAAGCAAATAAGCAGTATGTCAATGACACATAAGAGGCCCTTGGAGAATAAGTTATCTCTGCTGCACTGAAAATAAAAGATGAAAACACCTAGAGGTGTGATGGGGTGCAAAACACTCTGTCCTATCATGTTTTAATAGACTCCTCACAGACTTGGAAAAAGTCAGGGACTAGAAAATTCATACATGTAAAATATGGTATGTGATTTCACAGCCGACTACCACCCTGTCCCAAATAGCTACCAAAGATGCACAATCACCTTTTAAAACAAGAAGCTGTGGATTGAAGTTAAGCTGAGAATCTTCCCTTAGTTGGGGAAGATACTTTCAATAACTCTGCAGTTTTTCACCAAAAGGGAAAGAGAAAGAAAATTATCAGAAAACTAAAGACTGTGGCAGGGAACAATTCTACTCTCTTTCATAATCCTGCCAAGAGAAAGTTCAGACCTTAGCTGTAAGTATCCCTGAAGGCACATTACCCAATTAATTTGTACAGAACACCAAAATACAAGGAACTGTCTCTTATATTTATCACCATAATATCTGGTAAATGCTCTTTAGAAACCCAATTATATTTACCTTTGCCTCAAGACCATTAAGGAAGTCTGAAGAATCCATGTGGAAGGTATACACAGTTATGATTGCCTCCTTTTCTGCTACTGTGATATATATACATCATGACCAAAGGCAACTAGGGAGATAAAGGTTCGTTTTAGCTTGCAGGTTACAGTCTATCATGGAGGGAAGCCAGATAAGAGTTCAAAGAGGAACTAGAGCAGAAACCACCAGAGGAACACTGCTTTCTGGCTCACTCCCTGGTTCTCTGATCATCTAGCATTTTATATGACCCAGGACCACCGCATAGGGATAGTGCTGCCCACAGTGGGCTAAGTCCTTCTACAACAATCATTAATCAAGATAATAAGCACATTGACATGACCATAGGCTAATCTGCTGTGAGCAGTCTCCCAATTAAGCTTGCTCAAATGAACCCAAGGTGTATCAAGTTGAGAGCTGTAGCTAAGACAACTAACTTCTAAGCTTTTAAAATTACTCTTGAGTCAGCAATGAAAGCTCAGTTAAAATCTCTACCCTACCTTTTCTAGACTGAGTATCCTGGACCAGGTATACAAATCCTGATAGTCTCGTTTCTCTCATCTTTATAATCAGGGCTATGAAATCGTGTTCCTGGAGAGCATTCTAGAAGATGGGTGAAACAGTAAGATGAGCGTTGAGTACAGCACCTGACACGGGCAAGGCCGCAGAAACAAGCAACAACAAGGACAGCGTGGAAAGGCCGAGGGCAACTTGCTAGCCATTTCTATTGCCAATTCTCTGAGGCAGAAGGTGAAGCTTCTTGTTTAAAGCAGCCATATGTTTGTTTCCATATGGAAACCTAAAATATATTTGGTGAAGGAACATTCTATACATCCTGAAGTTAAAAAGAAATACAGAATCCTACCATGTTTCCACACCATGCTATTAGACGTATCTTTTCCTTTGTGGAAAGGAAGACAAAGACATTTTGAAATTTAATTGATGAAACAAATATTATTTCTCCAAATCTTCCTTGGCCAGAAAACAGTGGAGGACAGCAAGAAAGGGGCCTTCTTTCATACCACTATCCAAACCTGAGCATCCATTAAATTCACTACACAGCATCTTGGCAATCGACAGCCTGGAGCTGAGCGCCGCTCTAGAGAAGGAAATATGCTTTACAAAGTCTCACAAATTCAGTCATCTGAGCAGGCAGGCTTAAGCTACTGACTTATCCTGTAGAGTAAGACATTTATTTTCTTCTCAATTACTTACCCCAGATCATATATCAGCCTGTTTTACGAAGATTACTTCTAGAGCTGGAATCTCCTGAAGCTGGGGTTCAAGGTATCACCTACAATCACATTTCACTCATGAAGCAAGGGTCAAAACCTGCCCAGGCCGGGACACTGCACTCAACTTTTCTCACTACCCAATCCTCATGTGGCATTCTTTCTATCTCTGAATAACTAAAGTAAGATTCTGCCATCTCTAAGAGTGTGTTACAAGACCATTTTAGTTCTTCATTTTGAAGACAAATTGTTCTGCCTGGAGTTTACACAGCACCCATGTTATTCTGATATTCTACAAGCTCTTGAATAAAAATAAATAAAAGATATATGATGTGCTGCTGAGTTTAGAAGTGTCTTCCCTGCTAGGAGAATTCTGTTTTAGTAAATGAGAGATGTACATAATTTAAACAGAATTTAAATGTTTCTCTAAAAGTCAAAGTACACTGATACAATCTTATTATCTGTTGTCTTTGCAACATTATATAATAAGACAACTATATCATAGTTACATTCACTTCTCTTAAACTCTGGATGGATACCATAAACAGGAAATACCAAAACATAAATCTGCAATCAATTAAACTTAGTCTAAGAAGTCTAAATAATCCTTAAGTCTAAATGCTAGCTAGTTTTATGTTAGCTTGTCACAGGTTAAAGTCATTTGGGGAGAAGGACCCTCCACTGAGAAAATGCCCTCATCAGATGGGCCTGTGGGCAAGTGTGTGGTGCATTTTCTTAATTAGTGATTGATGTAAGAGTGCCCAACCTATGGTAGGTGGTTCCACCCCTAGGCAAGTGGTCCTATGTGTGATAAGAAGGCTAAACACAGCATGAGAGCATTTCTTCATGGCCTCTCCATTGATTCCCCCCTTGAGTTCCTACCCTGACTTCCCAAAATGATGAACTATAAACGGTAAGATGAAACAAACCTTCCCCCTGACACATAAGTTGATTTTGGTTACAGTGTTTTATCACAACAGTAGAAACCCTAACCAAGACAATCCTGGCAATAATAACAACTACAACACTATCAAACTTTATATTTAAATATAACTTTTCACTAATTAATATAGCCTTGCCCATAAGTGGAAAGACTTTAAAATATACTTTGAGCTAAGGTTAGGCAAAAAGGCTTTCCCAAAATGTTGGCCCAAGCCTGTAATAATGGAAACATCTGTTTATAGATCTTCTGACCAATTATCAGATAAATATAATCACTGAGTAACAAAGGGGGAAATCAAAATTATCTAATTGATTAAACCAAATTAAAAAACATTGAATGCACCCGATGCTTGCCATGATGCTTTTCCATTGATAACATTTGTATTGAAGGCATATTTTAAATTCTCTACTCTCAGGAAGTACAGGGCAGTGGCAAGTAGCATAGGAGTAGTTCATATGGTTCAAATGCCAGCTCTTACTTTTTTACTCTAGCTAAGCCTCCTAACTTCTTTGTGCCACAGTTTTCACATCTAGGAGTAGCAACTACTTTCTAGAATCTTAGTAACAGTGAATGACAAGATAGATCAAGAAACAAATTATCAGCATCTATTATACATAATTACCATCAAGATTGCAAGCGGGTTTTTAAAAACCAGATGAAACACACGGTAACTTTGATGAGATCTGAAGATGTAATATGGAAGTTCTGTGCTTTAGTAAGGTTATTAAAGCAAAGTCAACAGGGCAGTATTGAAATATTCAGCTGACAGGCAAGAGCTGGTAGCTTTAGTTCCATTAGGACTTCATGCAAACTGGTAAGAGGCTAAAACTGTAACAAATTGAAAAACACATGGTGGGGAGCTCACACATTAAATACAAATGTTTAGAAAGCATACCAGAAGTAAAATAAATAAATAAAAAAGTAGAGCCAATTAAATTAAATTTGGGGAGCCTATTTTCTCAGAGTGGACAAGATCAAACAGGGATAGAGCAGCCAGTCTGAGGTGTCACATGATAAAGCCCAACTTTGAAAAAGACTCCCTTTTTTCCAGAACCAAATAGGAAATGAGAGCAAACAGAGAAGAAGCCTATCTATGAAACTTCACCTCCGTGGTAATGAATCCTGTGTTCTAACCCCAGGAGGAAAGTAACGCTCAATGGCCAATCCACAGATGTTGAGTTTCTACTTTCTTGATTCATCTGAAGCCCATAAAACAAAACTCCCATGATCAAGCTCATTGTCAATGACATCGCTTTCTATATTTTTGGGAAGGCTACCAAATTAACAAATATTAATTAAAATAAAATTAAATCTTTAAAGTAAATTTGTTGAAATTTTCTGAAGAAACCATTGAAGGAATCAAAGCTTAATAATGCAAAGGAGTACCACATGAAAACAATGGGATACAAATCTTCCCCTCAATCAAATGAGGAGAGCTTTTCATAACACTGCTATTCCTTGAAAGCAGCCTTGCCTGCGCTCTTGAAATAAAAACAAGACATGCAGCATTTCAGAAGGTATCTTTACAGTATGTTTAAAGAGCTTTAAGGTTTAAGGTCAGCCCCAGCTACAAAAGGACTTTTGAAGCTAGTCTTGGTTAAGTAATGAAACGCTGTCTCAAAACAACAAAAAAGCTCTAAAATAGTCTCAAGTTGAGTATGATGATGCACGCCTAGAATTCCAATATTCAAGAGGCTGAGGCAGGAGGATCACAAGTTCTAGACCAGGGTGTTAGCCCCAGACCCTGTCTCAAAAAGAAAATACTAAAATAATAAGATACTCCCACAAATATATGGAAATGCTATCATAGATCTAGTGATTTTATCTTGTTACCAAATGTCTTATTATTTTAAGAACACTTAAATATTATTGTTGCTGGATAATATAGGCAGTGCAATTGAATTATTTTGATTATTGCTATTCCTAGAAAAATTGGATGTATTACAGCCACTACATTCCTTCATCTCATTGTTCAATGACATAGTTACACATTTACCTCCCAAGCTGAGTCACTTTCATTGTCCCAGCACACACTCCATAGCAGTCTTTCCGGCACACAGTAGGTATCTACCATGAGTCAGTACTCAAAATACCTTTAGTGTCATCCCTTGGGGGAGGATCCTACAGGCAACCTCTAACTACAGAGCCTAGTTTACAATGTGAGGTTCCCCTTAGTTTTCTGAGTTATCCAAATCAGTGACTAGAAATCTCCCTCTGAAGTTTGCTAAGCCTCACCCCACATCTGGTAAAGGCCCTTTTCCTGTGGGAATGAACAAGGACCACATTGGCAGCTGCGCTTAAGTCACAATTCTCCGGAAGAGAACCATAGAATGCATATACAATCCAAGGGGAGAGTTGGTCACATGATCACAAGGTCCAACAGTGGTTGTGAACATATCAAAAAAGCTCAGAACTATGAAGCTTCTGGTTCCATGATGCCATGTAAGTGTAAATTGAAAGACCTAGAAGCATCATGTATGTCCCTGCTAAGAGTCCTACTGAACTGCTAAAGAAGGTGGAGTCTGGTAGGTAGTAGAAACCTTCAATAGGAATGCTTCTTAGATGCTGGCTTTAGCTTTTTCTGCTTTTCTCCCTTCCAGGTCCCCAGCATATTGGATTACACTACTCACATTCAACGCAGATCTGTCCCAGTTAGTTACTGTCTCACATATCAATCTTTTCTATAAATGTCCTCATACTACATCCAGAGGAATGCTTTACTAATTCCCTAGGCATCAATCAATCCAGTAAATATGACCATCAAGATTAACCATCAACAATTGGAAACATGTTCTCAAAATGGATAAAACCTTTTCCAAACACTTCACCCTGGTCCTCAGAAGGCTGGCGATGCTCTGCCCCATACCCAAAGTGCTAATGTTTGGGGTGACCACAAGCTATTGGTGTCTATTATCTTCCCAGTCATTTCCCCTCAGAAAGAAACCCCATGCTTCTGATAAACAAGTATGGCAGCCAACGTTGTGTACAATGATAATAAAATCTATGCCATTATTACTTTACAAAGGGGAGGTTGATTTTGGTCCACAGAGGTTCCAGTGCAAAGCTGCATGACATAAACTCGGAGCCTCTGGGGAGGGAAGCACACCCCAATAAGTGTATGAAGTAGAAGAAACCACTTACGTTGTGAGCAGGATTTAAAAAGAGAGGACCACTTACATCCCACAATCCCTTTTAAGGGTTTAATGTCAGGGATCCAAGATCCACAGTCTTTTCCTCCACAGCCTGAATGATTCCCACCTTATACAGATCCACAGCCCTTTCAACAGGACAGTGATAGATACCAACCTTTACCTCAGGGATGTTTGTAATGCAACCGCGCAAAGACAGCACCAGAGGTATGTAATATAGTTCTCCAAATAAAATTCTTCATACTGAAAATTTCAATTTTGAAACAATGATTGAGGTGTTGGGTATGTTAATTTACCATGATCTAAGCATTAGGTATTTCATATATGTAAATGATTATACCTTGATTAATTATTTGAAAATATTTTTAAAGACCAAAGTAAATTTAACATTGAAATACTTAACCAACGGAAATAACTTAAGATTATATATCCACTTGCTGCTCTTGTAGAGAATCTGGGTTCAGTTCCTAGCATCCACATGGAGTGTGTTAACTCCAATTCCAGAAAATGCAATGCACTCTTCTGGATTCCACAGGTACCTGGTATGTATGTGGTACACAAGCGTACATGTATGTACTGGTATGTATGTGGTACACAAGCGTACATGTATATTAGCACTCATACACATAAAATAAAATTTAGTCATTTTTATTTAAAAAGTATATAACCAGGGAGCTGGAAGATGACTTAGCAATTAAGAGCACTGGTTGCTCTTCCAGAAGACCCAAGTTCAATTCCTAGCACCCACTCAACAGCAACCAACTATCTATAACTTCAGTTCTAAGAGATATACCACCCTCTTCTAGACTCCATGGGCACTACAAACATGGTACATAAACACAGATCCACCACCTATATACATAAACATTTTTAAAATATATGTAATCTACATTTCTTACAATAATTTTAAAAAATAAATTAAAACTTTGATAAATATATGCAAGTATCACTTAAAAACTTTACTGGGTATATTTACTCTGATTTAAAGACTTAAAAAATTGAATCCAGCTGGGTGGTGGTGGTGCACACCTTTAATCTGAGCAGTTGGGAGGCAGAGGCAGGCAGATCTCTGTGAGTTCGAGGCCAGCTGGTCTATAGAATTAGATCTAGGACAGCCAAGGCTACACAAAGAAACCCTGTCTCAAAACAAAATGAAACAAAAACAAACAAAAAGAATCCAATGAGAAAAGATACATTAAAATGCATAGTTTTTGCTAGGCATGGTGGTTCATACCTTTAATCCTAGCACTTTGGAAAGAGGCAAGTGGATCTCTGAGTTTAAGGCTAGACTGATCTAAAGAGTGAGTTCCAGGACAGCCAGGGCTACAGAGAGAAACCTTGCCATGGATGGATGGATGGATGGATGGATGGATGGATGGATGGATGGATGGATGGATGGATGGATGGATGGATGGATGGACGGACGGACAGACAGTCAGACAGACAGTCAGACAGACAGACAAATAAGTAAAAAAATTAAAAATGCATAATTTTAACTCTTCTTGCTCTTCCATATTTATTGTTGGGACAGATGTTAAAAAAACAAGTAAGTACATTTTGATATCATTATTATGAGCCAGTTCAGCCTGCAACACTCACACAAAACAGGCATTGATCAGGTCACTGGGCATACTCCTGATCTCTTCCCCTTAATGAAATATAAACCGGTTTAATCTCATTGAAGCACCAAGGAAGCTTTTTCTATTAATTTTTGTCATATTTAGTTTTCACTCATCCTCTAGTTCCTCCCCCAAAAAGCCCCCCCCCAAGTCGACTTACAAAATCTGGCATCCGAATTCTTAAATATTTTGAGTTTATTTGCAATGTTCTTTTACTGTGTTGCCTTGTATATATTTGTTCACCTGTGATATAGTTGCTTGAAAACTCTAAGAATTATGTCTGAAGCCTTCTAGAGCCTTGATTTCCTTTCTCTACTAGGACTATGATTTAGGGAGTTGTCCCCTAGGGCAACTTGTTCTTTGTTACAAAAAGAACAAGGGACAATGGTTACAATTGTCAACTCTATTTAATTTTACTTATTGTTTTATTATCTAATATGTATGGATATTTTACCTGTGTGTGTGCCTAGTGCCTAGAAGAGGGAGTCAGATCCCCTGGAACTGGAGTTAAACAGTCATGAGGTAGCATGTGGGTGCTGGAAGTTGAATGTAGGCCCATATTTCTATATGGTATGGCAGCTAGGCTATCAAGCCATAGGCTCCACCTGAAGTGGTCAAGTAACCTTCCAGACAGGTTGTCACTACCTAACAAAAGGTCCGGATGTTGTTTTACTCCCTTCTTTGTAATTTGGATGATGCCTGATAGAGATGCTGATTCAAGCCTACTAGACAGCTAGCATACACAGCAGATAGGTAGCCATTCACCTGGTTACCTAGGAAACAGAATGCTAATGTATTTCCCCTCAGTTAAGTTTTGGTATAGAAACTGTTTGGGAAATAAAGCGAGAGGAATTCTTCAGGATGTGAACTCAGAACTTCATGAGGGACCACTGAGAATCTCCCTCCTGATAAAACCACCGTGAGTTGTGTCTTTATTACCGTGCCTTCACGCCAGTCCAGAGAGAGATAGTTTATGTTGGGTCTGGTCAAGAGAAATAACTTATGATCTGGGCTAGCACCAGACCCTGACATAATGGTGCCCGACCTAGGGCTGATCCTGGGACCACGACAGTTGAACCCAAGTCCTCTCAAGGAGCAGCAAATATTCTTAACCACTAAAGCATCTCTTTAGCCCTTTTGAAATTATTGGCCAAACTGGCCTCAAATTCAGGCTCCTCCTGTCTCCACCTCTTCAGCATATCCTACTGGTGACATCATAGCCAGCATGTACCACCCACCTCACATCTCCTCCTAAAATCAGAGAAGCCATTAAAACCATTAGCACGAAAAGAGTGGTGGAATAAGCTTGCTTGGAAGCAGAATAATTTTGTAATCTAGTTTGTACAAACCTGAAAAATGTTATCATAATGAAGTCATCAATAATGGAGAAAAGGTCATCACTGAGTATGTAAATGTTTGAGGAACAGACTAAGTGTGTAAGCCAAGATTACAAGTAAAAGAAATGAGCTTCTTGCTCCTTCCAGAACAAACCCACATCCACTCTGTCATGTTGATTTACACCAGTTTGCCTTATCTTGTGTACTTTTGGTGATAATTAGAGGAACAACCACACATTCCACTCATTGTATAAATTGTATCTTTCTCTTGATTTCAGCAGACCATAAAGTCAATATCAAAAAACAATGTCACCTATCAAGTGTCCCAAAGTCCTGAATAATTGCCGTGACTTTACCTTTATCAGCAAGGCATTGAATGATCTTCACTTCTTTCACATCTAACAAATACTTTGAACTTCAACCTGTCAATAAAGGATTTATAAATTAAGTTTCTATCTGTTTTAATCTGTTGACCTGCAGAGAGTCATTTACCAATACATCTTCAGAAGAAGCAGGAAAGCAGTCTTAAGTGGACTTTCAATTTCTGGAAGCTTTAGTACAATGTATTGTATAAATGAAATTACACAGATCTGGGAAAAAAATATATATATATATAAACTATAGCTTTGTCCACAATATTTTCCTAGCCAAATCTCTTTAAGCTTATATATATAATAATTTGAATTATATATAAATGTATATAGTATATATCCTAAACAAATATAAATAGGCATGCAATATATGAATATGTGTATGTATCATATTTTCATAGCCTTTGAGTATTCACTTCAAATTAATGCCTTTTCTAATAAAATATATAAACCACAATTAGATCTTGATTGGATAAGAACTATGCTTTTCTATATATTCATATAATCCATGCTTTTCTATATTTTAAAACTTTAGAGAATAAAATAAATTAATATAATAAACTGAATAATAAATATATTAAATATCAATTAAATATAATAAATATAAATTAACTTTAAATAAATAATAAACTGAAAAATAAAATAAAGAATGAATAAAGAAGCCTACATGCAGTAAAACTATGTGTCAAAGTAAGGTTAAAAAAAACCAAAAAAACAAGATAACATTTTTCACTCTACTGCTGACAGATCAAGTTGTCAAAGGATTATCTGGATTAAACTGCCAAAGGATATGACTCCCCATTATTGAAACGAAACTCCCATAATTCCTACACAAACTAAAAACCACATTATATTTCAAAATTAACCCTAAGATTTTGTCAGATACAAATGGCTTCAACCAAAAACAGAGGAATAACTTTGACACACAACACAGCATTTCAATGGCTTGGAAACAGTGGTCTAGACTTTGATGTCAAATATAATATTAGATGATTTACTCTTGTAAATTCATTCATGAGAATGGTATTCATGAGAAGTTGGCTTGATGGGTAGGAAGGCTTACCACATGAAGGCATGAGTTAGGATCCCTAGCACCCTTAAACACTAAGCATGGCTGTAGGTATCTGTAACCCCACAGTTGGAGCAAGGAGATAGTTGAGTAAGGAGATGGGATTTCTGGGGCTTGCGGGCAGGCCAGCCTAGTCTACAAACAGCAAGCTCCAAGTGCAGAGAATCTGTCTCAAGGGATTAAAGTGGGGCATAATAGAACGGAATACCTGACGTCCTCCACATGCATGTACATGCACATGCACACACACACACACATCACCACTACCATCAACAATACCATGTATGAGATGCCTTACTACACAGTACAAACTACCATAAGCTAAAGCACTTCACAAGACAATCGAATTGATACATCATTACATGGCAGTTCTGCCTGACGCTAACATGAGACTGTGTTTCACTGAGAGTATCAACTTGACGTATAGTAATTAATTAAGAAGAAATAATCAAAAAGTTGAAAATTAGAGCATTGATAAATATATCCCATCCCACCCTAGATGAGTTATTGACCCTCCTCAATGGTTTAATGCCCTCCTCTTAAAACAATGTAATATATTGAAATGGCCCTAACATTCAGTGAGACCTTGATGTTACAGGCAGTATTAGTGCAATGCGTATTAAGAAATTTTAAAGTATGGTTTATAAACAAAATTTTATTTCCTTATAGAAAATATAAAAACTGAGCATCCACTCTATGTGAAGAATTTTCATTCTGAACAGAATATCCAGCCTTGTAAAATAGAAGTAGAAAATTGTACCTTTCAAAAAAGCAGAATATGGGACCAGAAAGGTAGCTCGGTGTATAAAGCAGCTTGCTGTCACGACTGGCTCTCAGAGTTTGAACCCTGGGTACCACATGATAAAAGAAGAGAACTGATTCCCACCAACTGTCTCATATTTCCACATGCACTCAAACATACATGCACATATATGGGTAGGTAAATAGTAGACAGATTTTTCAAGCAAGATAGTGATTCTTACTTGCTATCCTTTCAAAAACCTTTTATCTAACAAGGATAATGCATGACTCTCAAAGATAACAAATACATATTTGGGATGTGCAAACCGTGGAGCCATAAAAAACATGACATATATTACAATGCAAGGTTGGCTACACACTTCTCAAAAGAACAGAAAACGTATCCTTCCCAAATGGAGGGATGTGAGATGTAGATTAGAGCAGGACCATGGGTCTTCTCCAGACATCATCTCATAGACTTAAACTTCCTACAAAACAGAAGTTTTATACTCCAGGAAAAAAAAATCTAAAGTAAAATTAAGGGCAGCAGGGTTGATACAATGGTACTGTTATGGTGAATGCTGAGTGCTTGACCCCAGGAATCTTTTCAGGTGAGTCAATCTGTTGCCATGACAACTCTTAAATTTCAGAGATGAAAATTCACTAACAAATTTTATTCAACCCAGCAAAAGAAGAGTTCACAGCAGAGCACTGGGCTGAGCTCCCAGAGTTCAGTAGAAGAGAGGGAGGAGCGATAATGTGAGCAAAGGGGTCAAGACCATGGTAAGGATACCCAAAGAAACAGCTGAACTAAGATAGTGGGAGTTCACTGACTCTGGACTGACAGCAGGGGAATCAGCATAGGACCAAACAAGGCCTTCTGAATGCCAGTGACAGTTGTATGGCTGGGGCAGTCTGTGGGGCCACTGGCAGTGGGACCAGGATTTATCCCTACTGTTTGTACTGTCTTTTTGGAGCCCATTCTCTCCGGAGGGACACCTTGCTCAGCCTAGACATTGAGGGGGGCTTGGTTCTGCCTCAAAGTGATGTGCTAGACTTTGTTGACTCCCCATGGGAAGCCTTACCCTCTCTAAAGAGAGGATGGTGGAGGAAAAGGAGGAGGGTAGGGAGCAGGAACTGGGATTAGTACGTAAAATGAGAAAAGATTGTTTTAAAATCAATTAAATTTAAATTTAAAGAAAAAAGACTAGGCTCACAACCAAAAAAAGAAAGAAAGGAAGGAAGGAAGAAAGAAAGAAAGAAAGAAAGAAAGAAAGAAAGAAAGAAAGAAAGAAAGAAAGAAAGGAAGGAAGGAAGACTAGGCTCACAACCAAAAAAAGAAAGGAAGGAAGGAAGGAAGAAAGAAAGAATAGTTCAGAGTAGTTCATAATTCAAGGACTAACAGTACAAGGGAGAGAATGTGGCAGGATCTGTACATCACACCATGAAAGGAAGTGTCTAGTGGGCAACATGCTGATGCACTTTCAGAAACTTTATAAAAGAATTTAGACAACTTCTTGACAAGATGCACTGTGTACACAGACTTTGAAGATCAAGTGAACACCTGGCTCTCTCATCAGAAACTCCAGTGTTAAATTATGTTTGAATATGAAAAATTCCTCTTTCATTAGAATGATAGACCACACTGAGGTGAAACCCTGGCACATTGTGTATGCTTCCTTGTCCTGAACAGGCCTTTTGGTAGGGACAGGAAGGCTTTTGAATATGTTGCCCTTCTTTTATAAAGGCTACATTATAGATTTAAAACAAAACAACAACAACAAAAAAAAACAAACAAAAAAACCACCAAGGTTTCTCTGTGTTGCTCTGGATGTCCTGGAACATTCTCTGTAGACCAGGCTGGCCTGAAACTCAGAAATCCCCTTACCTCTATTTCCCTGGTGCTTGGATTAAAGGCATGCGCCTCCGCTTCCTAGCAAGATTATGAATTTTCAAAAAAAAAAAAGAAAAAACACCCACCAAAATAACATCAGAGGCTGATGTTTAAAACAAGTGGTTAAGCAGTCCTAACACATAATCTACCAAAAGAATATTTTCCATCTTCTTAAAGAAACTTATATCCTCACAAAAATGATACAATAATTCTATTTTTCATCTTGTAAAATACATATCATTGCTAATACTTGCTTATCTTTTAGTAAATGCTATTCTCACTACATAGTTATATTCTGTCACAAATGAAAGACTTTGTATAATTTAACTCTTTTCATAATCCCATAGACCTTTATTTAGAAAGGAAATTCAGTGAAAAGGTAGGTTTGACTCTTAATTCATCTAGTGTTTTCTAAGTAATTATTATGAGCTAGACACCACAATAACTCAAGGAAAAACAAACACAAATAAGCTATACACAATTATGTACTTTTAGAGACAATGTTCAAAACAGTGAAAATAATTATGAAAGAACAATAGAGCTAGACAAATTATATCACTAATTTCAAAAGACATGGTAAAGATATAATCATCAAAACTCTATCTTGGTGTCATGAAGATAGACATAGGTGTAGAATAGACTGCAGAAAGAAAACTCTCATATGTGACCAAAGGTAATCTGACAAGTGATGCGGGAGTCTCCTTTGTGTGCTGTGATTACCATTAGTGAACAAAGAAACTGCTTTGGACCTATAGCAAGGCAGAACTTAGGAAGGCAGGGAAAGCTAGGTTGTATGCTGGGAGGAAGAAGGGTGGAGTCAGAGAGACTCCATGGAGCTGCTGGAGATAGATGCTGGGAATTTTACCCGGTAAGCCACTGCCACACGGTGACACACAGATTAATGGAGATGGGTCAAATTAATATATGAGTTACCCAACAAGAAGCTAGAGCTAATGGGCCAAACAGTGATTTAATTAATACAGTTTCTGTGTAATTATTTCAGGGCTAATCTAGCCAGGCGGCTGGGACAAACAAGCGGCCTGCTGCAATAGACAAGGGGAACAAGAATATTCAAAGCAGAAAGAGAAAATATTTCAACAATTGTTGCTGGAAAAACCAGACCTTCACATGTCAAAGAAGGCTAGACTCTCACCTAAAACCATCTGTAAAAACAAAAAGCACTGGATCAAAGTTCCAACTCTAGACTGAAGACCCTAAGAAGCCAAGAAAATGTTCAGGAAAGAAGAGTTATGATAATAGATTTGGGGATGACTTTTTTAAAAGGCAAAAACAGAGAAATAAGACTACTAACGTCAATAAAGCACTAGATTTAAAAAATGGGTAGAGAACACCAATATCTATTGCTGCAAGAGGGAGCAAAAATGGCCAGCAGTATCATGAGACATGACCCATGTCTCTAACTGACGAAAGTTGAATCACAGATGTACTCCAAAGGCATAGAGTTGAGATTTGGTCTCCATGATGGTACTATTCTGAGGTATGGGAACCTTTGAATGGTAGGTCTGAGTGGGAGACCATTAGGTCACTGGGCAAGTGCCCCTAAATCGAATGGGAGACCCCAGTGCTGACATTATGCTGTACTAATTGGACAATCACACAAATGAGAGTGACTACCAAAGCTTGTCAAGACAAGATGGGACAGTCATTCAAAAATCCTGCTTCATAGAAAAGTCTATCAAATATTCTAGGCCTTTATGCCAAAGATGGATGCCCCAATGCTGCAGGGGAACTTGGGTGACTGTCTAGGCAGCTGGCTGTTTCTGTCATTTCTCACAGTTTTGGAAGTTGCTTGTTTGCACTTCCTGGTTATTCAGTTAGTATTATTTCCTTTTCAGGTCTCTGAGGGAATTAAAAACTAGTTAGTTATAGTTTTCCTTGTTTATGAGACTCAGAAAAGACATTTACTAAAGCCATGTAACATATATAAAGTTGAGAGACATTAAAAGATAATTTTGAATTGGTAATGAAAGTTAGAATAGAAAGTGAACTAGGTACAACACTTTGGATTCCCTAAGAGAGGATAATGAGGTATTTTCTCTGAATCTGTCAAAAGTAAATGGACTAGATATTATTGACGTATTTACTGCCTGTATATATTGTATATAGTTATTGTACTTAATGTTTTTCTCATGTTATTTATAGCCTGCTTTTTTATTTTAGACCAAAAAGAGGAATATGTGGTGATATTGTTTGTGTTTTAACAAATAAAGCTTGTCTGAAGATCAGAGGGCACAACTAAGCCACTAGAGACCATGCAGTAGTAGCATACACCTTTAATCCCAAGAATTGGGAGACAGGGGCAGACAGATCTCCATGAGTTCAAGGCCACCCTGGGCTACACGAAACTGATACAGTCTAAAAGAGAAACAGAACTGACACAAAGGTGATCGTAGCACTTGGGATCCCACGCCTTTAATCCCAGAACTAGGGAGGAGGAGACAGGAGCGATATGACTGGGCAGAGAGAGGAATATAAGGCGAGAAGAGACAGGAGCGCAGAGCAGTCTAAGGCAACAGTCTGAGGATGCAGCAGTCTGAGGATTCAGTCAGTGTGAGGATGCAGCAGTCTGAGGATGCAGTCAGTCTGAGGATGCAGTCAGTCTGAGGATGCAGTCAGTCTGAGGATGCAGCAGTCTGAGGATGCAGTCAGTCTGAGGATGCAGTCAGTCTGAGGATGCAGTCAGTCTGAGGATGCAG